>KZ808812.1:49526-65828 GCA_000696205.2 Oncopeltus fasciatus
CAGACTCCTCCCAAGATTACACGTTCTTAAGTCTACAATTTTTAAAATAATGAAACCAAATTCAATATATAAGGTTATTTTTGCAAACCGTTGGATGATTTTGGATATATATATTTAAAACCTGTTACAAATTTTTAAAAGTCGTCAATAGCTCGATTTAAACATTATAAATCTACTAGAACCACTTAAATAAAACATTTTAAGATTTAGTTGGCACTACAATTATCATGAGGTGGATAGCCCCTCTAAAGTCACATTATAGTCATCTTAAACATAACATGAAAATAATACAATTAAAACTGCTAAATTTCATTCAAAAATTTACAATTGTGTCTGTATAAATTAAGTTTACACTTGAATGGTTCATTAGTGACTATCAAAAGTAGCAACAATTTTATCATTTCAGAAAACTCAACCACTCATTTGTTTTTTTTTAAACTCTTGTTCCACTTATTAATGCTCTTAATTAATCTAGTACTTCTCCATTTAATACCTTCTAGTAGGTAGAACTCCCTTATTCTCATGTCTCAACTTTACATGAGTACAAATAATATAATATTTTTAACAATGTAAAAATATTAATTCCTAAAAAAGGAGACACCTACAGTATAAGATAAAACCTAAACTCAAATGAGCCAATCAGTTTTTGGAGGCATTATTTAACCTTGACCAATTAGAGACAAGAGAGCAATTTGATGCACAGAAAAAATAAAGAGGGGGGGACGTCTTTGATGTTAGGCAATCTTACAGGAGGAAATTTCTGGCTCTTTCAAAGAAGGAAGTTTGAGTAATTGACTTATTTAAACAATTTTAGGTAAGTTTTTAGTGAATGAGAGTTTATTTATTTCAGTTGCTATTGAATATGACTTTGTAACAAATATTATCTACCGCTGTATATACGTTTAAATAGCAATAGAGAAAAAGTATATGAATAAGCGTAAGAGGTCAGAAAGAGTTTGCAAAAAAATGTTTCTTCTTTCCCTTAAAAAAGTCTATTGAATTGGTTATTGACTATTTAGTGAAAACTCTATCCTTACCAATAAAATCAACTTTTGTGTACATAGCTCGCCTTTCACTCTTTATGTATTCGTCCTCAGATGTGTATACAACTATTTCAGTAACTAGTAGGCCCTCATATATTCCTTCAGGTCTGAAACCAAGTAAAAACAAAAAATAATCAATATAAGCAAATATTCATCGTGACATGAAGTTATTGGTATAACTAGTGGTATCTGTGGTATACTACGGACTTTGGGAGGTCTGTTGGTCGGTTACTATACCATGACACGATGTTGTAATCTATGGTTGTGCAGGCAGATAAACAATCGCATCTTTGTCTTCCCCCATTCCAAAGATCTGCAACATCATAAATAAACACTTATGTATTTATGGTGTGTATTACCGAGTCAAGTGGTAGAGGAGAAATGATTGATTATATTTATTTAGACCTGTTAGGGTTAAACTCAAAAGGTTTATTCAAACGCTCAAATTAGTTCAAATAATTCTACAATAAAAAATAAAAACTCGAAACTGATTTTACCCAAAATATGACAGAGAGAAAGAGAGAGAGAGAGAGAGAGAGTGAGACGGCTTGAGAGGTAGAGGGAGAGGGGGAAAGAGAGAGTGAGAGAGAGAATGGGAGGGTGAGTGTCTTGCGCCTTGGACTAGTTAAACAACATTTTTATAAGCAGCTCAAAATAACAAGTAAAAACTCCATAAACATTTAAATTAACGGCTGGGATCAGATGCATGATGAGTTGATTGAATAAAAAATAAATACAGAAAACTTTATAAATCAGTTTAAGAGTTGAAACTTGGAGAATAGTTCTTCAGGATGAAACATAGAACATGCCACAAAGAATAGCGTATAAAACTAATTACAGTATAACTATATTATCTCACATGGTGATGAGCAGAAAAATATAAATTTTACTAAAAGTAATTGAAATTACTGACAAATAAAATTACTTCAATAGAAATATACATTATTTTTCCTTTCTTCTTCTTTTTACATTGGCCTCTTAAGGAAAACCTTATTTCGTCAAAACCTTATGTCCTAGATATCAAATTTCTATAAAGAATAATAATCCAAATATAAATTAATCAAAATTTAAATATTGACCTTAATGCACCAACATGAATGCATTCATAACCGTTTTGAAAGTGGATAAGTGGAACATTCCGGCATGCCTTTCATCCTAATCCATGTAAAGCCAAGAAAATATCTTATTTTTAGACAAAGTATTTAATATATTTGTAATATATACATACAAAAAATATACCTAGCAAGGATTTGCAAGGAGGTATGAATTAATATAAAATAAATAAATGCAAACTTAAGAGTTGATAGAAATACTGGCTTAATCAAACTTAATGCCTCAGAAATATTAGGACTTGTGCAAAATGAAAAACCAACCTTGTAATTTCAAAATATTAGCTCACCAAACATATGGATTGCGCAAATTACATTATCCCTTCCAACACACACATTGGTTATATTATCTGGTTCACCAGGAAGAACTTTCCCTGTAAAAAAAAAAAGTAAATAATTCAAATTACTTTAAGAAACATAAACAATATTTACAAAGTTAATATTTTAAATAAATATTTAAACTATAGAGCAACATATATTTTATTTTAATTTCTTTACGCTGTTTCTTTTTTGTTTTTTTCATTAATGAGCTGACCACTGGAATTGCTAGCTTGAAAAGATTATATTGAATATAAATTTGAAAACAGATTTGATTTATTTATTTATTTCTGAATATATGCATACATTTATTTAGCATCAAATTATAAAAAGTTTTAGTAACAGAATGTAAAAATTTAAAAAAAAAGAAGATTTTTTAAAATCATTTTCAGCAAATGAATAGTCATGAATGATGTAGCCGACAGAACATTTTTTTATTGCATAAATGTGGCAAGATTGTAGAAATAATGTATTAAAAATACCAAAAAAAAAGCGANACGTGTTTCATTTGATGAAATCAATAAATGGTTTTGTCCATAAAAATTAAAAAATCGAATTTAGAAAATATTCGATTAGTAGTAGATCTTCGAAAAAATCCTACATTCGATTAGTAGTAGATGATACACATAAATTGCACCTAACTTTTAAAGAAATCTTTAATCTTCTGTCAGATTTACAGAAAACCAAATGGAAAAAATAAAAGATCTTTGCTACTGTTAGATTTACATAAAATATTACATAATACAATATATGTAAAATATAAACAAATTTCTTACATTTATGTTGTATAACATTTTGACGAAAATTTACAATGAAAGTGGGGAAGTGGAAGTAAAGAAAAGTTATAATTGTAATAACTTAGTGAGTACAAGGGTTACGAAAAAGGGTATTATATTATATAGTAATTATATAGTAATAATATAGTAATTATATATAGCCTAGAAGACAATTTTCTTAAATTTACGTCTTGTAACATTTAGATTTAAAAAAAAAAACCCTTGTACAGAATGATATTTACGATGTAGTTAAATACCATGTAAAGCACACACTTAATTTTTCTTTCCAGATAGATTAATATTTTCCAAAAATATTTCATTTTTTTATTTTTAAATCTGAATCTTCTTTCACTAAAATAGAGGCATATCATTCCTTCCGTTTGACCGAGTTCTTCAATTTTTGACTTTTGCTGCACATAATATGAATGAAAAATCACTGTTTTTCTTCTGATTTCGATCTATGAAATTTTATTTTACAAATACAACATATCACTATTATTTTTGGCAGATGTTCCATGAGGAAATCAAGCCATATAGGTTGGTGCCATATAGTCCGTTAAAAATATTTCATATATATATTAGTAGACATTTTAGCGTTATAAAAATATTGAAATCAAATTCGGTATTGAAGCTTATTATGTTGCTCTTGCAAACCGTTACAATAGACGACATTTTGACTCGAGATAAGCCAAAAAAGACAATAGAAAATAATACAATGAGTAAGAACATTCTAACTAAAGCATTCTTTGTATCTATATTTATATTTTTCATTATCGTGCTGGGTCATTCTAGCTATATGTACGAATCTTTCAATTTGCATGTATAAATCTCAAAATTGATCTATTATATTGGAATTACAAATTATTAAAACCATAAAAGAATAAAATTTTAACGGATGGTGTTAGCTCCGTATCCATAATTTACTGATGAATTATAAAATAATCTCTCATTACTAAGCAAAAAACCATTATGTCGTTATAAAGAAACTGTGGAGGTTTCCTAAAATTATTATAAATTACTGCATTGAATCAAACTGAGATTTTAAGCTGTTAAAGATTGAAACGCTCAGATTTACAGAGAAATTTTGATAATTAGTAGAGGATTTGTTGGGGTTCGATCAAGGTCTGAAAGAAATGTATTTTTTAATATCTGTCGACACTTCGGCTTATGCTGACACATACATTGCTAGCCATCGTCAGGGCTATCATGTTGTCGAGAGAGGACGTGGTGTCACCCGAATCAAATGTTCATGACCACAAGTTTGATAACGTGTCTGATTAGCAACTAAACATATGGTATGTGAGCTTACTTGGCATGTAGAAATCCACACACCCGCAGCCCTCTTTAGTGAGGTTCGTCAGACACTCGAGCTGGCAATTGCTATACGAGTACTTCTTGAAGTAGGTGAGCGGTTTTTCTCCTGGGAGGTAGCACATGCGCTGTTTCGGCCGGTAGCTGGCCATGGAGTCTGCGGGATAAATGAAGCGACTCCTCACGTCTAGCAGCGACTAAAGGGGAATAAACAATAACAAGAAACACTAAAGAAACGGGCAAAAAAAAAATAAATATATATATATGTGTGTGTGCGCGCCTTTGCGTCCATGCCTATGCTAACCCTTCTTCTTAATGTAGTAGTTGAATGCGAAACAAAAGGCTAAGTTTTTATAAAGCAAAATTTGACCAATAGAAGTGGAGGATTCCTTTTAATCACAATTGTCTGTAAAAAAAAATATTTTTTTTGCCTTAGCAGGCTTAATATTAATTTATAATGATGAACTTTTACAGCGAAATTGAACAAAGAGAGGTGGGGGTTGAACAGTAAAGTTTTACCCTAGCGATCTAGTAGCTTCAATAGGTCGTTTTCTTAATAAAAGTTTCCATATCGCTTTCAAATATAAATTGAAAGACTAAGTTTGTTTTAAAGCGGAATCAAACGAATGAGAGTGAAGTATTACCTGAAGTGTCAAATGTGATACATTATTTTTTTTAAATCTTTAGTAAAGATTGCGCCTTAGGCTCAATAGCGATTTATTTATTGATAAATAACATATTTTAGCAGGTACACAGCGAAATTGAAAAATTAGGAGAGAGTATTTACCTATATCGTAAGTTTTAATTTGACTTAATTTTATTTTTGTTTTATGTAAGGGGAAATTATTTGTTCTTAATGTAATTATCAGCATATCGCTATTATATGTAATAAAAAAGCCAAAGTTCATTATTGAGCGAAATCAGATGAATAGGAGTAGGGGAATTCGTGAAACACCAAGTTCAAATATAAAAAATTATTTCGATTTATCAGGCGTAATATTTAATTAATGGTTTTGAAACTCAAGAAAGATTTTTTTTTTGTTTGGTTAAAAAAATATTGATATTATTGATTATTATGTAAATAATATATTTTAAACCCATGTTTTCCTCTGGTACTTTTCAAAAAGCAAACAGGTATTGATTGCTGTTTATTGAAAATGATAAGGCACATATTCAATAGACTGGGTGACTTTTAACTAAAGGAAATAAATTCACGAGAATTCCCCCCCTTTTATAAATCTTCATTTGCAGTAAGTTAGTAATATTAATACTTATGTAGCATCCATCTATTAAAGTTTTTCGACTCTTTTAAAAGATAAAAAAAGGTTGTGCAGTTAATGTATATTTATTAAGTATTTTAAAATATTATTATATTATGGTGTAATATTATATACACATAAATTTCACTTACCTTCTTGTATGCAGGCAGATAAAGATACTTATCTTTGTTTTGACTCTGTAAATATAAATGCATCATTGCATCATTTCTTTCTAGAATAATTAATTAAATAATTGTTGAATAAAATTTAATATACCTCTAATGGTACCCATGGATTTTCTCTATTTCCTACCATTGGGAATTCAAAATTACTATGCACAATAATCTGTAAAAAAAAAAGAAAAAAAAACTATTTACTGTAATTCAAACAAATCTTAGAGATAAAATTGTGAGATGAACACTTATGAGTTTAATTTTAAATTTGCAGTTAGTCTAATGTGTGAAATCTCATGTGCATTTTGAACTTCACAATTTAAAAAACTTAAATCACATAATCCATCTTATTGTATAACTCAATTTAATGAACTCAATTAGGGTATGAATAATCTAGATCATATTTGCTCAATTATTAAATATTTTCCTATATCCTGACAATCCTGATGGCTAGAGAACTTGAATATAAAATATAAATTTGACAGTAACTATTAACTTCCTTGAGTCAAAATAAATAATAATAATAACATTACTAGCTACTGGAAAATTTAAGGTTTCATTAACCTAAAAGAAAGCTTGGTTGAGTTCCTTAAGCAAGATTCTGCCTTTTTGTGAAGGCATTTTCCAAAGAGACCCTCATTCAAACTTAGTCGGTTTATACTTATACCGTCACGTTATATACTCGTGAAGAGAGTGGACACCCAGTATGCGTCACGTATCTTTTGTATAGTAATAGTAGTAAAAAATGAATGAGTTTTAGGCTCGAAACACACAAAACACAGGGTAAAAAAGCAAGTACGGCTCTCTAAGATTGTAACAAGTTGAAAAAATTATGTGGATTCAATCAGAGTGCGTAAAAAAACGAACCTCAAAAAGCATACTACAAGTAGAGCTAAACTTCTTTCGTGAAGTGGTTATAATTTGCTGTTGCATTCCTTTATTAACCTATTTGTTTGGATAGGTCCCATACAAGCCCAAAAATCTGGAAAACCCCCAGAGAAAGACCAATAGGATCCTCATAGAGTTTAAGAAATATTGGTGCAATAAAGTCGGTGGACGAGGGACAGTAGAAGAGTACATGAAAAGCAAGTCGAGTAGACGAATAAATATTTTACAACTAGTGAATATGAGCCTCTGACTACAGCAATATATTATTCCGATAGCTTTAAGCTTCTCAATCTTAGGTCCAGAACTTAGTCAGAGAAGACCACAAGGGTCTATGTTCTATGTTCTTTGTCTATATTCAGGAATAGAAAGGGAAATTCTTACATGGACAACATGAAGTTATGTTCGAGCTTGATAACGTTGGCAAAGAAGTGATTAAAGAGTAGGGGGGAGAGGTTATTGAGATAGTGGGTTTCGCCGCGGCATTCCAGGATCAGGTTGTACCACGAAACATCCATCACGTCATAGTGATCAATGGTGACTAATCAGTCATGAATCAATCCCACTCTAAATGTAAAAAACCCTTAGAAACAATTTTTCACTTAAAATCAGCTGCCCGCTATTGGCCCAATAGCCTGTGAAAAAAGGTTATATTATTGATAATATTATTACCAATATTGTATATAACTGCCTAGACCTGAACTAGTATTATAATAAAAACCGTCTTTCTTATCGATATATTTATGCCGAATACGAACAATCCAGCTAGATCCACGCAGCAGAGAAAATACTTGGGCCTTTCGGTTGAGATATACTGTTTAAATGACTCTATAAGAATTTGCTTAGTGGGGTGGCGGCCCGTACGTTAGCCTAATGGGGTTTTCAGATTACCCTGTAGAAAACTAAGCTTATTTAGTAGAATAATAATATTAGTGCGATGGCTTAAACCGATGCTTGAGACATATGTTCTCTTAGATAGTATAGTGGAAAAACCATAGAATATAAACAGAAATATTTTTAGAAAAGAAAGCTCTATTTAACTGGATTCCAACGCATTATCTACGGAAAACATTAGATGCTAAGTATATTCCCAGAGACCTCAAAGCATACTATGTAATCAATATATAAAAATTAAAAAGTATTTTCAGATTGAAATAATAAAATTGGGTGGAATACAAACCTTTTGCCATGAAACAAGGAGTAAAGCAAGGAAATAGCTTGTGTCCATTGCTAATCATAAATTTCATAGACTAAATACTTATACTTTACCTTCAACTTTTCTCTAAGGTAGGGAAATGTGGGTAACAATATATAGCTGAGAGGTATAAGGAGGAAGGAAAATAAGAGTAAGGGAATTTTTTCTAGATATTTTTGGTGCAAAGAGCAATTAAAAATATATTTTCACTTAGTTTAGCTGTTTATATAATGACTGCATAAGTTTGTAATTAATTAATTTCCTGTTAGATATATTTAGTTTTTCTTCTCTTTTACATAATATATATTTATTTATCATTTCTGTTCTTTGTTTAGTCCTTATGATAGATCATACCATCAGCCGAGACGTTGGCCTTAGTGATAATATTTAATTTGGTTTATTTATAATTATATCTGGCCAGAACCTGACCAGAAAATATAAGTAACATTTATCAAATTATATTTATTTAGTTAAATAATAACACCCACTCTGTAACCATCTCTGCCTCCATAGCAGTAATGAGGACTAGTGTCGTTAGAATGGTAAAGACGGAGTGTTATACCGTTGTCGAATCTTTTTGGAAAGGTACCAGTCAGTTTAGCATTGCTGAAGTTCGTGTCTCTCAATTTGGCACCGGGTTCGTAGCCGGTGTATAAGTCCCATTCAGAGCGTCTGCCATGTACTTGATGTCCATGCTCGCTAAAACATAGAAACATTTACTGTACTATAGCCACGATTAATTAAAATTAAAAATTAATTTTAAAAAAGCAAGTTCAATGAAACACACTCACGCTCTTTCACACACACAAACACACATTTTTTACACTTTTTTTCGTAAATGACATTAACACTAATAATGACGAAGGTATTAAGGTTTTACCAATTGCGAGGGGGTCGACATGCTGCGCAACCTTGCAATTGGTATTACAAAACAAAAGCAAGAATTCCACAGCATTAGTGAGTCTGTGGGAGATTCATCCATTCATTCAGGATTTATATCTAGTTTATTATCGTTATTAGGAGTTATATCTAGATTATTATCGTTAAAAATCTGTAACTGGTATATTTTCAAAACAAATCTTTTGGTAGGCCACAGTAGTTAAGTAGATCTATTGCTTCATTTATTCCCCAGTTAATTCTTTACTTTTCTTCAATACTACTTGCTTATTTTCATACGCCCTTCATGTTCTATGGATTCTAATGTATCTATTCCTTATGTGCTCTAGTCAACCTATATTTTTATACATTTTTTTTTGGTTAACTTTTTTTTCCTTCTTAAATAATGTAATAATAGTCTTAGTTTCTTAGACTTTGTTGAAGGTGTCCTGTTTTTTTCCCCAAAATGTTCTCTAATTTGGAAAATGATGTAATTTATTGCCCTTAAAAGATAGGAACAACAGCGGCAATAATGTTTACAAATCTTTGTTTACATCTTATACGTCAATCTCAAATCGAGAAAATACTCGCTAACTAATAAAAATTCAGCTATTTATTATTACGAATATCTCATAAATAATAAGAAATATCTGACAAAAAATGTTATTTTTTGAGAAATATGTTATTACTTTTTTTAAACTCTAAACATTTTAAACCATTTAAAATATGTAAACAAAAAAAAATTCTTACTCTATAATAATATAGAAAATAAATAGTATTATGCTTAACGATTATGTTTATACGTTCAATTACGATCAAACAAAAAGTAATAACCCAATTTTAAAATTATTTTACTTTAAATAACTATTAAATTGAACATCACTCACACTCCATCCACAAAGATCTCTTGAGGCTGAAACATGTTGAAGGTATAGCAGACTCCTTGGTCCGTCAGCGTCCTCACAATCAGGTCGTCGCATCTAGACGTCCATGCTTCATCAACTTCCAAAGCCGTTGTCTCCATAGTACAGTTCATTATCAGTGGTGGGATGAGCTGTAAGCCGGGAGTCAAACATTAGATAGCTTATGCTCGAGTGCAATGCAAAGACCTCTGTAGCCCACTAACATATCAATACGAAATACGGAATGATTATATCTCCTAGATATACATATATCTGTATATGGAAGAGGCATATCCCTCAGCTGAATGAACAGACTTGCAGCAATTCTAGCTAAAATTACCAATTACCGCCTGATATTTAGTGGCTCTTATTACTTTTCTGTTTCAATTTACGATACCTGCTAACCTGGCGGGGTATTCTGACAAAATGTAATTTGAAAAAGTTCTCATACAACGAGTACAGATATTACTCCTCATACAACCAAGTTTGACATTTTGACCACCAACATTGACGAGGTTTAAAATCCCACTTGGGAAGCCCCAACAGTCCCAACTAGAAGCTATTTTAAAACATCATTACTCTCATTACATGTACAAGATTGATCAGCTGACATATGCTATATTCCAGAGCTGTCTAGACTACGAACAGTACTAACAGCGATCTCTGGCTTCTAATGTCAAAAATCCTGGATTCCTTTGCCGCGCATTGACAGACTGTCCCATAGCAGACATTTAACACAGAGCTCGAGATTCTTGACTGTGAATAAATCTTAATTTATTTCATAATGAATAACTTAAGAAACTTAAGGGTTATTATGACTACCAATGATTATAGAACTATCATACCTTCTATTATCCGTCTTCATAGGTTTCTGCAAACCATCTTCTGTAGGCCAACAGATGATGGTTTGCAGAAACCAATGAAGACGGATAATAGAAGGTGTGATAAGTTAAGAAACAATAATTATAACACAAAATAATTAAAATACATTTTTTTTAAATTGCTTATAGTAAATTGAGGACTACAAATTTAAACTGTCCACCACTTAACATTCATTATGTTGTGATCAAGCAATTTCTTTTACATATGACCAATAAAATTACATATTTAATATGTACGGCCTATTTATATAACTTTATATAACTACGATACGATTGGACATTAGCCTTCTTCAAAGTATATCTTAGGAAACGATTGAATTACCCCGATTTCGATATACTCAGCCGAGATGTGATGATGTTGAAGGGACTTCTTAGATTATCTAGCAGTCCGGTTTATTCAGTATTAGACCGACGCTTGGTACATTCATTCCTATCAATTTTAAAGTTTTATTAAATTCAAAAATGTGAAAAATCGGTTCAATTTAATCTTTTCCTAATCTTTTGAGTTCCAAACATTTAAAATTATTATTTATTCCCTCTCGTTTGAGTTTAATTTCATATTGTAAGTTTAATCTAAGACGTTAATTTCTCGAGAAATTATATTTATTTATTATTAGATGTTTTTTTTTGTTGGGGTTCGGTCAAGATAGATCCAAAAAAAGACCAATTTAAAAAATGTTTGTTGATGTTGAAAATGTTTAAATAAGTTGAAGAAATTTGTTCTATGTCTGTTCTGTCGTTAACTGGATTGTATTGTAAATTAATGTGAATGATTTCAGATAAAAGGCGTTTGTGTTCATGGGGTTCAGTGGAAAGAATGGTTATATTCTCAAAGTCAAATGTGTGTTTTTTTTAATGAAAAACATGTNGATAGTGATGTCTGAAGAGATCCCCGAGGGAGGTTTCTGGTAACATCTAACAGTGCAAAACTAAACTTACTTCTTTCCCGATGAAACCTTTATATAAAAGAACTTTTATTTTAATATTATATAAAAGGTAGTTATAATATATGAAGGTAAGTAAGTGATTCATTAAAGTATTTTGAAAACCTTGACCGAACCCCAAAAAAATTATCTCCTAATAATCTCCGCGGTCAAAAACTATCCATTTGTAAGTAATTTAGGTTTTCTTGAAAGTAGGTTAAACTACCCGTTTAATGTAAAATGCTTCCTCACTAAAACATTTTGGCGCATTAATTTTTATTTTTAGTTTATTCCGATTCCGTACATCTATTACACTACGAGGCTTATATGGAAAACTAATGAATGTAACACTGAAACATATTGAAATGAATAGCCTATAAAGAGATCATTTTAATCTTAAATTGTGCTAAATATGGGCTGAATAAGAATCAATTAATTGTTTTATAAAATATATTAAACACATCTTGTTTTTGAAATGAAAACCGACACATTTAAAGGACACTTCATGAATTCATTTGAAATTCGTAGATAATATTATGGGATTAGGATTAGGATCACTTTATAGGGCGATCAACATCGTGGTTATTACCCTGACTATTTGGGATTCTCTAGGGTTAATCTGTTATCCATTCTTTTAAATGTTTTTCGTTTTTTAGTTCTTGGTTACATTTCATTATATATTACTTGGTGTGCAAGTTATATTCGTACACATAAATATAGGTATAAAACCATTTTAAAAACAAAATATGAATTTTATAGCTTAAAAGGTAAATTAACAATAAAATTAGAAACAATAGATAACAATTTTAACAATATGATACAATTAGATTTCTATAGTGAATACTACAATAAAACTTAGAACAAAAATAAACAACAACAAAAAACAATTTTTTTTTTTTTTAATATTGGGGGGATTAAATTTTTCCATATAAGCCTGTTTTTCTTAAAATGCACATAATTTTGGCTATATTGGATTCATGGTTTCCCAGTGATGTCGACAGTTGTCTTGGGAGGTTTTTGCATGTGAATAAATCAGAGTAATATGTGCATTCCTCGATGATATGTTGAACACTTATTGGACAGCTACATTTAGGGCATACTGGCGGTTGCTCTCTGGTGATTAGATGGACGTGGGTAAGATTCGTGTGACCTATTCTAAGTCTGGCTAATACGACTTCTTCCCTTCTGTTCTCCCGGTTCGATGTGGACCACTCCTTGGTGGTGTCCTTGATTCTTCGTAGTTTATTATTAGTCGATTCGGATTTCCACAGAGTGTCCCAGTCCAAATAAGTTTTCCTTTTAAGCCATGTCTTGACATCTCTGGGTTCTATAATATTTGTGGGTGGAGTGTCCTTAAGGGCTGCTTCTTTAGCTGCTTTATCAGCCATTTCGTTTCCCCTTATACCTGTGTGTGATGGAACCCATAGGAGTGTTATTGTTTTGTCCTGCTGTTCAAGGGTGCGGATATAATGAAAAAAATTTTTTTGTAGGAGACCTTGATTTTTATCATTTTTTATACTTTTTAGATGATAATATTATGGTTATTGACAGTTGTGCTAACATCCCTTCAAATTCCTCACTCAAAACTGGTCGTTTCACAGATAGTCATCCTTTGTTGCCCTTAGAGGTTTCAGTCGTTCTAGATCGCGTGCCTTTGTAGTTGAAGGTGCTCAACTTTGCAAGAGAATAGATGCTCATCCACATCAAATAAAAAATAAAATAAATATGTTATTTGCATTGAATTGAAATGAGTAGTCATTACTCACCTGCTGACGGACTCATTGAGTGTGGCGTTAAGTTTCCTGTTGTCGCAGATCGTGATGGCCGGGAAGGGCAGTTTGCTGAGATGATCCGAGCCGTCAGCGTTGTTCGCATCGATGACAGTTTGGTCCCACTTGATCCACTGCCTGGAGACATAGTAGGCGGCCAACAACAGTCCCAAGGCCACCACTGTCAGCCACCAAATTCTAACCCAACAAAATGTCAAATGTCAGGAGCTGAATTTCAAAATTCCTTTTTATTTAGGAGATCAATTTTAAAAGCACACATACAGGCGCATACCATTAATTTTCTCTCTATTTGATCCCCCCGCCCCACCAAATCGTTCTTCTCCCTCCTTCCCTTTAAATTAATATGTAAATGGCACGAAATCCTTAATGAAATCAAAATCAAACTTAATCTTCATAATTTAGAATATCTTCAGAAAAACAGTCTTTACCAAGCCTTAAAAACTTACTTAAATAAAAATCATAATGATAGTTGTGGTAAAGTAATCCCACATTTCATTATTTATTTCAATCGTACAAGGAGCTAGAAAAAAAACAAACTCTCTACCTCAGCCGGTAATCGAACCCGGGTCCTCTACTTTCCGGGCGGGTGCGCTAATCAACTACACCACCGAGGGAGTTGAGAATAATTTCTAGTTCTCCGCTTTTCATTGCATGATTCAAATAAATAATAAAATGTGTGATTACTTTACCACAATTATTATCATGATTTGAATGTCTGGTAGTGGCCATTTGCCAAAACGAGAGTCTAATAAATAGCTAGTAATTCTAACTCCACCGAGTAAATGACGATATATGAATGAAGTGAAGAGCGGGGGACTAGAAATTATTCTCATCTCCCTAGGTGGTGTAGTTGGTTAATGCACTCGCCTGAATAGTGGGGGAACGGGTTCGATTCCCGGCTGATGTAGAGTGGTTTTTTTTCTAGCTCCCAGTACGATTCAAATGAATTACTTAAATAAAGTTTGTACCGTAGGAATTGTTTATTCTGACCTGTCTAGATGAGACTTCTTCGGCTCAGCTATATATCTCAAACCGTGAATGGAGGTGCTCTTGCAGAAGGAGCCCCAGTGTTTCCTCGTCTCTCTCGTGCTATCTTTGAAGCGTCGCATGCTTCCCTCGCTCAGCCTGGAGATCAGAGGCCATTTCCTACGAACAATGAATGAATGTAGTTGAGCTCTAGGGTGAAGATTAGGCAAGTAGAAATGGGAAACCACGCGCGAATGCAAACCATGTGGAGAGGAGGCTACTTGGAGAGAAGACCAACTAAGGAACGTGCCTGACCGGGCTGAAGAGGAGAGAAAGCGGGATAAGAGGACAGTAGGATATGTAGGCTTTACTCGATTGTAAAGCATGTGAGACAAAAGGCCTATTGAAGAGCTGATGAGAGCTGATTGTAGAAGCCAGGCCGGAGTTCATACTGCTGGGCTGGGATGGGGATTAGAAGTTGGAAATTACATATCCAGAATGGAAAATTCGTGATTTGATCTATTAATTTACGAAGTAATCTATAAATAATAAATGTTTAGACTTTTCTTGTAATGATACATAATATTGAAATGACTATTGTACATTTTTAAAAGCTTACGAAATAAACTATTGTAGAAGCTATTAATCTATTATTATCTAATTGAAAAAAAAAATTGTATTTATTAAATTCTGTAAAATAAAGTATATTTTGTAATTGCCAAAAAATGTTTTTCGATAGGTTGTAAGTTACAATAGCGCGGAGAAGAGAAAGGCAAGTGCCACAACTCCAAGGAAAAAATAGTAATTAATAATAACAAATAAATATCACAGGGCTTATCGGCCCTGCTCCCGGTTAATTTAGCCATTAAGATCATTAAGTTCGCGAGGTCAATTTCGTTTTAGTCATCGAAGTTGATTGTAAGGATTGTAAACCAACGAAAGGGATTGGGCGCAAGGATTAAGATAATTTTACTCTGGAAGACAGTGAAGAGGGGGGATTGGTGGACTTAGACGAATCGTAAATTAAAATCTTGATGAAGTTTAGCGTTGGAGACATAATATGGAGCATTTGCACAAGTTCTTAAGACTTTGGATTGAAAGAATTTTATCGTTAGATATTGGAAGGCTTTGCGGCCCCCTAGAGTCAGTTTGTTTTCTATTGTGAGCTATGAGAACCTGTTCATGACTCTTTATAAGAGTCCGTGGTGTCTGTTGAGTTCTTGTCGCTTGATTTGTATGCGTGAGCTTGTATGTTCGTGTCTGAATGCCACTAGCATTCCAAAGAAGGGTGGGAAGGGATCTACGAGATAAAGGACACATAATAAGGTAGATGAGGAAGTTATTTTAGAGACTAATGTCCATATTCTCTTCATTGGTTAGTGCACTGAAGGGGTTAACTGTGAAGACTGGCGAAATGTCTAAGAGCTGCAGTGCTACAGGTGACTGAACGTTTGCGGATTGCCGCCGGCTAAGGGGAAGGAAGGTGTGACGTTAGACAGAGGTTGGTTATGAATCGGCGATGGAGACCTACTTCGGGTAATGATTGAGTACTGGGGCTCTCAATTCGATTATTATTCAGATTTAAAGAAGAATATGCTTTTTTTTTGCTTTTTTTTTTTTCTTGCTTTGATTTAGTTTTGGAGTGCAACAATTGTGTGTCTCCCGCTGATTGAGAGCCCTTATCTTTTTTTTTATTTATTTTTTTTTTATTTAAGTGTTAGCCTTCCATTCAACCACTTAGGGTGATGGAGGAAGGGGCTATCTACAGGTTGCCACCCCATTTTAAACACCCATGGCTCAGGACAAGCTTCTATATAATAAATCAAAGATTGACCTGGGCGGGATTTGAACCCGCGGCGTCAGGATTGCGAGACCCGTACGGATCCCCTGAGCTA
>KZ808812.1:66172-79416 GCA_000696205.2 Oncopeltus fasciatus
GAAAGTGCAATGGTGGTATAATTATTTTTAATATACAAATAGCGCTTAGTCCTAACTAAGGTGCAGAGACCTGGACAGAAGTCTCCTGACTTCTCATCGAGAGAAGGATCCTTAAAGGATGTTTGGCTAGAAATAAAAGGATATTCTGAACCAGAAATAAAGGATGGCGGCTTAGTACCAACCAGGAAGTCTACGATCTCTATAGCGAGCCCGATATCGTCGCTATCAACAAGCGCGCCAGGCTCAGATGGGCTTGGCGTGTAGCACGCATGGACGAGGGAGACCATCCCGCGGAGACTGCTCTCAAATACTATCCACGGAAATAGAAGTCAGACGACTAAAAGCAGTGCTGGATAGACTGTGTGGCCGGTGACGTCAGAACCCGCACCTGGATGGCAGCAGCACCAGACAGAGTTTCCTGGCGACTGATGATTGAGGAGGCCTGGACACGCCATCGTGTCATAGCGCCGCGTTATTAATAATGAATACAAATAGTAAATATAAATATTTACTACTTCTTATCGCTAAGCCGGAAGCTGAGAACAGATATCTGCTTAGCCGATAGCATAAGCCGACAGGTAACAGCCAGCTGACTGAAAGGTAGAGGGGATCGCGTCTAATAACTACTGCGTCTACACTAACTGTAAAGTTCAGCGGTGGTTTTCCACGAATACTCGTCAAAAACTTCAAGCTGGCTACATCTTCTACTGTGCCCAGTTTGATGATAAAATAACAATTAAATGCAAAATAAGATATTTCAAGGTCGTGTACTCTCTCATTTCGGTGATCATAATTGACCCCCTAATAATAATTTTACCCGTTTAGATTTCTTCTTATTGGGTTATTTGAAATCACAGGTCTATGTCAACAAGCCCAAAATCAGCCATACATTACAAGAGGAGATTCAACGCTGCATCAACAAAATTCAGCTACATTTATGCGAAACGGTCATGGAAAACTTCGACAAACGCGTGCGAATGTGCATGCAAAGCCGTGGAGGCCATTTGCCAGATGTGTTACTCCATAAATAACCGAATACTATTTACTTTAAGATTCAATAAAGAAACAGCTGTGCTTTATATTTAATTTATATCTTGCATTAATTTTAGGACACCCTTTATCTGTATGTATATGTATATATACATTTAGTCATTATTGGTTTCTAGTAGGGTGAATCGAAATAAATTTGGAAAAAATTTCAAAAATATCTTTCATGAGAGCAACCTCAATAGATAAATTCACTAATATGTCCGTCTATGAGCCCTCTATCACTTCCCTCTGAAGTTATTGTAGTGATTGTTCTTGTAACTCTTATTAACTGAAGCTTCATTAAAATGAATTTATTTTCCTGTAACGCTGTATATTTTATTACATGACAGTAACTTTTAAATACAACCTAAATTATTACATTTAATTTGGCATTTTAAAAAGTCAGATTTTTAGACTTAAGGGTTCATCTGAAAATTAAAGTTGTAATAGAACAGCCGTAATCGCTAATGATTTATGAAGTCGACTCGCAAATAAAAATAAATTAAGATGAGGTAATGTCTATTGAAATAGAACAGGACTGATAGATTTTATTAGTTTAATTACTATAAATTATGATTCTTTAATCTCTGATATCACGTAAAACTCCTTTAAAACCAATATTTTTTAAGCTCCAGTTTTTTTTAGTTGATATATTTGGCAATAATAAAATGATAAATGGAAAACACATAAGTAAGAAAAATAAATAGTAATAATATTGAACTCAGAACAATTTTGGATTTAACTGGGACCTCAAATTTTGACAAAGAATATTGTTCTATTTGGCAATAAAATTTTTTAAACGGTAGACACCATTATAAATACCATTAAAAACAATTAAAAAGTGTTCTATTAATGGGCTTTATTAACTGTAAGAATCATTTAAATCTAGCATTGGTGCTTAGAATTAAAATGATTATTCCTAAAACATTACAAATGATTTGATTTGGTTAACCAGTCGCAAATATTACTTAGTCAGGGAAGAGCGATGGCGGCTTTAACGAGAGGATCCGTTTTGGACTTCCAACGCTGCCGTTCAAGTTCTCCCTTGGGAAGGCTCAATCAAGGAATAAAAGCCTGCATCAGTGTCATGGGTGTTTAGAACATAGTGGTTACCTGTAGACAGTCAAGACCCTAAATAGTGGAAGGGGAGAAAAATAATTTTTTTAATAAATAATAATAATAAAAAAGATAACTAATCTCTTAGATGATTTTAGTTCTGGTTCGGTCAAGGTAGATCCAAAAAAAAATACAAATTAATAAAAAAAGTGCATTTTTTTAAAAGATATCTGCTAACGTTTCGGCTTACATTGTAAGCCATCTTCAGGGCTGTAAATATACAATGTCATGAGAATACAGTAATATAATTCAGAATTACCATAATGTAAAGTGATATCAAAAGTATGAATGTAGAAAGCTATGTGAAAGAATGTAAAAAAAAATTAAGAATGGCTTACAATGTAAGCACGAAACGTTGGCAGATAATCTTTTCAAAGAATACACTTTTTTTTTTAATTTGTATTTTTTTTTTTTGGGTATACCTTGACCGAACCCTAACTAAAATCATCTAATTATAGTAATTATAAATTGACAAAATTAAATGCTTTTTGGAGCGAAAGAAATATTATTTACTCCCGGAACTAATAGAGAAAAAGTTGATCTGTTGCAGAGCTGGTGTGATATCTCACAAATATTTTGATTAATTTACTCTAATTACTCTCCTGGAAGTTAATTAACTGCTCTAAAGAAAATTTACGTCAAGGACACATTTGATGATATACCGACTTATATTTTCCATGCTGATATAATCTTACCTTAATTTTAAAGAATCATCACTGATCATTCTAAAATTTTTTAATAAAGAAATCAAATTCGTTATTCAATCTTCTTTTTGCAAACCGTTTGATAATTTTTTAAGTGGATGAAATCGGTCAAGGAGAGNAATCCGCCCCCCCCCCCTCCACTCCAAACTTCATCCAATCAGCGATTGTATCATTTCAGTAATTAACAACAGGCATAAGAACTGAGTTACAGCACGCTAAACAAGATGTCACTGGACAATGCAAAACAATAATTTATCTCATACTTCCAAATCAATCAAATATCAGATTTAAGGAAGGGATAAACTGATTTTAAAATTATGTTTGTCTTTCGATTATTTATAAGCGTAATAATTTTACAAAATGATTAGATCATATTTATTTAATTTCAATTATCTAGTGTTCAGTTCATTTTTCTTCTTTTTTTTTTCGAACAAACAAACAATGAAATTTATTTAATAAGAAATTATTTTAAAATATTGTAATTTTCAATATGTTTTCGCAAATGAATAAAATAAATTGTGTTATATACATCAAATATTTAAGGGATTCAATGAATTAATGTTGGGAATAGAGAAAAGCGACTAGAAATCAGAGAAAAGTTGTAATTAATTTTGGCTAGATTTGGGAAATCCGTTAATAAGTGATATATCACATAGGAAGATAGTCAAATAGACAGAAGTCAATTAGAAAGGCTTTATATAAGTTATAGAATAAATTGAAGGATATGGATAAAACATTTTTTTTTTTTTTTTCAAGAAAAAGGCCTACTCCACAAGGAAAGTCAATGCCGGAATGGTTACATAGTGTAGGATAGGTATATTAGTGAGAGAATGGTTATAGATGGTGATGTCACAAGTTGACGTTTGGATAGTGGCACTGGAGAGGGTACTGATTCAAAACTTCTTTTAAATGCAGCAATAACACTTACGCTCGGGCAAAAAAAGTATACAACCCATTTTTTCCAGAGGAATTTAGTACGCCTGCAGAAACTGTTACTTATTGGAAAAATATTTAAGAGAGGTTTGCGCATATTCTCTCATCAGAAACCCAATCAGAATAGAAGGAAATGGGACGACTGTCGAAATTGAAGTTTTTTACAAGATGTAAATGTAATGTTCGTAGGCTATAATCACAACAAAAATGGGTTTTCGCTGGGATAAGCCACGAATGGGTCGAAAGAAGGAATCAACCCTATTGGCATGTAATAAAGAAAGCATTCACGGCCAACGAACCTCCAACCATTTCTAGGAATCATGAAAAATCACTAGTTTCTAATAAAAAATCATTATTTATTATATTCAAAAGGAGAGTTAATTGATCGTAGATATTATTCTAAGATGATTTTAGTTGGGGTTCGGTCAAGGTAGATCCAAAAAACACAAATTAAAAATAAAAAAAATTTGTTTAATAAAGGATTATCTGCCAATGTTTCGGCTTACATTGTAAGCCTTTTTCAGGGCTATCATGAAGATGAGAGAGGACGTCCTGTCCCTAAGTTCACATTTCCATGACTGGGAAATGTTAACTTAGGACTGTTAACTTTTCCCTTCTCGTCTTCATGATAGCCCTGAAGATGTTACATTGGCTGACAATGTAAGCCTAAACATCGGCAGATAATTTTTAAAAAAAATACACTTTTTTTTTTAAATGTGTATTTTTTTTGGATCTACCTTGACCGAACCCCAACTAATATCATCTTAGAATTATTTATTACATATCAGTGTAATGAAAGTGGGAAGTAGCTAGACAAGTAAACAGGATAGATTACCATTTCTTATGGGGGAGGTTTTGGTCTGGAATGACTGGAGTGGCGGCTGGCTCTGTTGAGATCTCATCTGCTCCCATTCTGCCACTGGAGTGCGGAGAGGTAGGCTGGGCCATGTCCTCGCACCTCGCGTGTCAAAACACAGCCCGTAAAATTCTCGTGCTACACTGGGGTGGGAGTGGCCCACGTCCACGACATTCACCCCTGATGTCACTTAAAACAGTAAATAATTCTGCTTCGCCCAATTATTATCATCATGCGTGGGACCCGTTTACAAACATACTCTATGCTTAATTGTAGATGAAATCTATCAATAGGCAGAAATTTTTTTTTTTTATTGCCAATGCTTGAACACAATTTAATAATGAACTATTTTACTTATAGCTGTTATTTACAATTAAATTTATAAATTTGAGTAAAAATTACACGCCTTAATGAAATACATTTGAATGTACATTAATCAACACACTACATAAACACGAAAAGATAACACGAGAACATTTTGCATTTTTTAACAGTTTAGGAGAATCAACTTTGGTAATTAGTTATGTAATTTTTGAGGTATCATATCATCAAATGAGTAATAGTAATTAATCCAGCCATGCGAATTCATTAATGAAGACATGTAACCTCTCCCCAATTGCTGATATTAAACTTCTAAAACCGATAAAACAATAAGTTTCGTTTTTCATTCGCTATCATTAAATACTACTTTACAATTTAAATTGAAAACTATAAAAAACGAACAAAAATTTTGAACACACTAATGGTATAAAATAAAAACAATTATCTTCCCAAATAGCTTGATTGCCTTCAAAATTTCTCTAATGATCTCCAACACTTTAAAAGAAACATACCTCTCTGGTTGATGGGAGATGTGTGTAAAGTTAAGGGGCAAAAAGTAATAATCGTTATGTTTTATGTCTTATCAAGAAATCAATCGAATATTTTAAACATTTTTTTTTCTTTTGAGATCTGTTGTTCAATTTTAAAAGTCATGTTTCCGCACTTATTTTTCTTTTGTTCTTTATTATCGGTACCAGTTGAAAATAGTTTAACCAATTAGCGGAGGTGTGTTGAAGAGGCCATGAAGGGCGTGAAGGAGATAGGTAACCCTTTTATACCTTCTCCAAGAAATTTCAATTTATGAGGTCTCTCATCCAGGACCTTTCCAGTTTTCGGGAAGAATTTTCTGTAAAATGTGAGGTCGAAAAAAGTTAGTAAAGTTAGTGGTTCCGCTAGATCGCGCGGCAATGCACTTCCATAACTCAATTGTGCGTCATTTTTAACCCCCTCTTCATGTTATTCCCCTTAGGAAAAAGTGACCTCTCCTGGTGTGCTACGGAAGATAGTCCGTGGGACCTCTCTCCAGCGCGCCAAGACCTCCCACATCCACGAGGAACTTGAACTCCCCTCGATACGAGACATCCTGTGTAGGAGGCATGTCAAGTTCTATGACAGCCTTAAAAACTGTCTAAATCCCTTGTTCAGGGATATAGTGCCACCTCAATTACCTAGCTGTTGGCAGGGATCTGAGTCTACTGCCAACTACATCGATACAGCGGAATGACTCCCCGCTCAATTTGTACATATGTAAATAATGTAAATAATTATTAGACATATGTTAGATTTATGTTCTCAATGACACACCTGTGTACGTGTGTCATACATCATATAAACGCCGGTTATGCCACACCGGTTACTTCATGTGTAAAGCTCCTCGGAGCACAACGTCCGCAGACATATTCTCACCATAACCCGCACATACCTACGGGTAAAAGGGTCGCTATAGGTGGTGTACCAATTACACTCACACCACCATAGCTCACATACTGTTATCTCATAGCAAATTGTATATTAAAATATTTAATAATAAAGAGGCAGTAGAAAAAAATAAAAATAAAAAAATAAAAGTGACCTCTCCTAGCTCCTAGGTTCTATAAACTTTTTTTTTTTTTTTTAATCTTTGCCTGTTACGGTATTGGTGGGTGGGTAAGCATACAACTATTGTTCTGAATGCCATAAAGTTTTTGATAGATCACTATGACATATAAAACACAAAAACCTTTAATGAGAAGAGGACTTGTATAGTGTATTAAATAAATCAGAGAGTAGGAGGGGGGTTAAATTGAGGTTTAAAAGTTAAAAATAGCTTTAAAAAACAAGCAAATAATAGCTTTTTATGCCATTGACTAAGAGAGAATGATTTTTACTCTTTCCATAGTTTTTGGCATATTTCGACTAGTTCTAGTTACAGTTAGTATTTTGGATGGGAGAATATATTTGTAATTTCATTTGCAGTATGCTTCTGTTGTCTAATTTTTTGTGAGCATGATATAAAGAGGGATAAATATTCTAAATAGTACAAGATCTTATCTACCTCGGATTTTTGAATATATTTCATAGTTTCCATTGAACCTCAACCTCTTTAGAGTTCTAATAATAGCTTTATTAGAAATTTGAAACATAATTTGTTTAATTACATACATTATTATTTCACTTCTGCTAAATAAAAGTTTAAGGTTATTTCAACTTATTTTTTCAAAACCAAGACTTATTATTTTCCTTATAAAAAGTAAAATGAGATAATTCTATTAAAATACTAAGTGTTAAGAATTATGCCAAGTTGATTTCCTCAGCCAAAAAAATAATTAATAAAATAAAAAGTAAAAATAGAACTGACATAACAGTAATTCAAAAATTAGCAATCAATGCATATTTAATTTTATAAATATTATTTTTGTTGTGGTATTTAATCCCACATTTATTATTCTGTTCCCTTGCACTAACAAATTGTAAATGCATATTTAAATTTTTCTTAAAAAACCTTAAAAAGGTTTTTTTTTTTTTTATTGTGTAGCCTTTCTTTCAACCACTTAGGTTCATGAAGATAGGGGCTATCTGCAGGTTGCCATTCCATTCTTAGGCAATTCCAATGGCTCAGGACAAGCTTTTATTTATCGATAAATGCTTATCCAGGGCGGGATTTGAACCCGCAGTGCCATGATTGGAAAGGTATTTTCACATTGATTTGATGTTAATATTTAATGTTTTAATCTGAAATATTTGTATACTATAACACCTAAAAATAAGTTTATTAGAGGTGTTTTTTTATACTCCTGCTCACAACACGATTTGCCCTGCTGATAGCTGTGCTAACAATTTAAAAACCATCATCATTTAATCATTTTCAAGTAGCAAAAATTGGTATTTCCTCTAAATCATCTAAATTACCTGAGATAAATTAATATTAAAGAAGAGTTAAAAGAATTAGATTTAAAGAAATACAAGACTAACATATTCTAGAATTAATGCTAAATTCAACAAATACTCATACAAATATGTTCCCCAGTGTTATAAAACTTAATTTCTGTTGAGTTAGATTTTTTAGCTGTTTTCTATAGAATTAGGCATGCTGGTTTCAAAACTGTTTTTAGTTTTCTTCGATCTTGTCACATTCAGTTTCTATGTGGATGGGGCGCATGCTGGTCTAGACCTGCCTGTTTAGTTACGTCTGGTATACTGTGGTGAAACATTGTGTGTTGGTAAGCAGTATTTAGTATTTCGTTATGGAAGTGTACAGAACTACATAGAGTGTTTAAACTGAAACGTTTCCTTATGGCTACCTCTGCTCCTACACGTCAAAAGGACGATAACAGCCCCGATTCGTTTTGTTATATATGTGGCAGTTTTACCATTCCCCGTCAAAGGACAAGCATCAGTACATTTGTCAGACAAGCATATTTACCTATTTTAAAGTGAAACTTGGTGATCAAGATAAAGCATGGGCACCTTGTGAAGTGTGTAGTGTGTTGAGGATTTACGGATGTGGACCAAGGGAACACATGCTAAACTTCCATTTGGTATACCTATGATTTGGCGCGAGCCCAAAGATAATTCAAGTGAGTTACTTTTGTATAGTGAAAACATTGGGATATAACAAGAAAAACAAATGTAAAATAGAGTATCCTAGTTTACCGTCCGCTATACGCTCAGTACCGCATTCAGCCAAAGTCCCCGAACCAGTTTTCAGTGAATTTCCCTCTTTGGAAGAAGGGGAATACAGATATGGTGCAGATGAAAGTGACTCCAACGATGAAGATTTCGACATTGAAGATGAGTCCGTAAGTAAGGGATTCCAACAACAAGAGCTAAATGATTTGGTACGAGATTTGGGACTATCCAAAAAAGCTTCAGAGCTCTTAGCATCATGACTCAATGAAAAAAACTTGCTTAATTTTTAAGTACTGTTCATTAATTAAACAATTTTATAAGTATGAACTCGATTTAACTTACATTAAATGTTTTGTAAACGGTATATTTGGAACATTTTTACTTTAAGTTCTCTTAAATGCGTGATTTTAATGATTTCTGAGGATATCCTGTAGTTTAAAAAGTGTGCGTGATAAACAAAATCTGAGGTTATTCTCATAGTCAGACGCCAAGAATTATTGAATAAAAAAAACAGTGTCAAATCTAACTCAACAAAAAATGTGTTCCCCAGTGTAATTAATAGAAAAATCTAATCAAATAAAATTCTAATAATGAATCAAGGTTAGAATAAACCTAAGAAAAAAGGAACTTTCGGGGTTACCTTAATATGACTTATGGATGTGTGGGTATAATGAATAAGCGGGTATAAAAATCGACCAAAGGAAATCCAAATTATGTATCAAGGTTCATAAAAATGACCTTATTGCAAAAGTGACAAAAAGTCTTACTACGAGGAATCTTTACCTGCCTTTTTACAAGGGATGGAAAATGGGTAGTGTGTTTAACACTAACACATAGGTCACAGTTTTCCGTGTCTTGAGTCAAATCACAAATGATTCATAATGAGCTTACTTTATTTTCAGATCCATAATTAGTAACTCAGGTAAAATAAATAATTATAACATAAAAATGGAGATAATTCAGAATTAATTACTAATTAATTAATTACTAAGAGATAGGAAAGTAAAATAACATTTTTTTTAAAGATTTATATTAGCTTTATTTCCTCCTTTTAAGTTTGGTTTGCTTGTAATTTATATTAAGAAATAAATTATTCAGAATATATGTGGCAGGTATACAGGATGAAGGCAACAAATTGGACTTAGATAAAATAAATAAGCCCAAACTTACTTCCATTGAATGCCCCACAAAGATTCATCCAAACAATTCCAGTAATAGTATCAAACAAAATTTTTAGATAGGCATATAATTTATTTAACAATGGTATTTATTTTAACACCATTAACATACTGATAACCTTTATTATGCTTATCTAAACTTCAGACTGTATTACCCAGCTATAACACCAAATATTTTTAGAAAACAGTAAATACTGTAATTTTAGACCTTCCAATATTGCACGCATTTTTCAAGCATTTCTGAATAAAATACAATTCATTTCAATAAATTATATAAATGCATTTTTGGGCAAAAACAAAAATGCATAAAAAAATAAATTAACTATTGTCTCCGTTCACTGAATACAATAGTCTTAAATTAAGACAGTTAAATGATCACTTAATATAACAAATTAAGAACTAAATTTAACATAGTTCATAAAAGAGAAATATGTACAGAGATAAATCATCAAAAAATATGAGAAATAAATAGCACTGAGTTTGTCACTGGATAAAATAACAACAAATCATTTTAGCAATATTTAAAAATAAATAATACATAATTCCATAAATAAATAACAAACAGGAAGTTTATTTTTTAAGAAGAAAATTATTTAATTGTCTATTAAATGTATATTATAAAGCGTTCATATCCAGTTTTTTAATAAAAAACTAATTTGCTAAGTACAAATATGTACAAAGATATATATCATCTCTTTTAAAAATAAAGAGATTCAATAATATGTAAGGCTCTACCAACTTTCAACAAAAGACTTCCATATGCCATAGTAAGTGAGAGGTACACTAATCTGAAATCCAATAACAGCTATAAGTGGTTGATTTTGGTATGAGAAACTAAAACATAAATAACGCAATGCATTTAACTGTTTGTTTAAGATTAAATATTTCAATGTAATATAAAATAAATTTTTTCATTACAAATGACCAAGCCACTTAACCGTATCAACAAAAAAGGCACAATTGATAAAAGTCTACTTCTCCCTTCACATTATGTCATATTACACTCCTAGCATATTTTATATTTAAAAAAATCTAGACGGTACTAAATTAATTCTACTACTCTTAACAAATTAATTAAGAGCAAGTACTTAAAAAACACTTTTCATTGCATCTAAATCCTGAGTTATAGCAAAATAAAATACTTGACTCCCATAAAATAAAACCCGGAGTAACAAAAAAAAATATTAATGATGTTCTTAATTAAAAACAATGAACCTTGAAAACTATGATAAGATTGAACAAAAGCAAATTTAAAAAAAATGCATGATAAACATCAAAGGAATAAATAAAATGAATTGCATCCTTTTACACTCTCAACATGTCGTTCAAAATAACTTCTTTCCCAATTTTGTCCAAACAAGCTTCTTTCTAATTAAATTCAAAATATATCACAATTTAATACTCTTTAGAATGCTAAAGGTGACTTTTTTAAAGGTAAAATAACTTCATTAATTATGACACATATATGTAAGTAAAAATGTCATGCATATTGCAAACTATATATTGGTTTTTGTATATGTGTACCTACAAAACAGAAGAACATAATAATAAATAAAACATTTATTTATTCATAATTTTATTCATAAATAAAATATGAAGTATTTCATATAGCAAATTCAACCTAGCAATACCCACTGGCTGCTTATAGATATTAAATGAAGGTAAACATTTTAAGAATTAAAGATTCAAATTGGGAGAAATTAATTCAGCAAAGATTAAAGGGAAAAAAAGTACCTTCAGTAATTATATTGTAAGCAATGAATTAAGACTAATAAGAGCAATATGAGTAACAAATATGCTACCTGTAATAGCACGTGGTTATTCCTGATTTTACAGTAGTAAATTTCATGATTTATTTTCATGTATGAATGAAATTATAGAATAAATTGTTTCCTAAAATTAAAATTATAATAAACGCAATTTTTTTTAGTTTTATGTTTTTATATGAACGATTGTCATTAATTTTCAGGTTTTCATTTATCATAATTAAAATTATTCTTCTAATGGATGCAATTAACTTTTTAAATGCCAGTCTCAAAACTACATTTAGTTATATTGAAAAAATAATAACCAAAATAAATAAACACAGAAACATTTTTATAAGCGGCACCCAAAGAGGAAAAATAAAAAAAATTGTTAGCAAATATGAGTGGTGGCGCAAAAATAAAACATAAAATAAAATGATGGATTCAAAAAAATTGAAGAAATAAAGTTAAAACAAGCGCAAAAGAATTCGAGTCAAATTACCTGATGGCTCATAATGAAGTGTTATGGGGGGATCTAATTAAGCAGAAGCAAGTTTGAAGAGATGTCGTTTAAGCAATAATTTCAGTCAAGTATGTGAGGACTAGTAACATTCATTTATCACGTTACTTGCTTCTGAATGAACTATGTAGAGATATTCTAATCACATATAAATAAAAAATATAAAATTAACTTTGGGAGTGGCAGGGTAGACAAAACAAAAAATATAGAAAATAATTAATTTANCAAATTAAAAAATATATATATATATGTAACTAATACCAAAAATCAACCACTCAATATGTCAATGCACACCTTAATTTTAGTGCCTTAAATAGTAAAATAGTAATTTGTTCGATATGTAATGAAATAAATGCTTGTTTTTAAAATATAATTGTACATACCATAAATGAATGGCTCTTATAAAATCTATTAATATATACTTTCCTATAGTATATTAATAATAAGAAATGAAGTTATGCATAGTTTTCAACTGAATGTGAATAGAATAATGTAAATAATCTAAATTGATAAGAATAAAATAAAACTGAACAAATTAACTTTGAGCAAATTAATTAAATTGAGGAATAGAAACATACACAAATTAAATAGAAGCTAAAATTTGCTTCGAGACTTAATGCATTTGAGCAAAACATTTTTGTGCTTTTGTACTCAAATATCTTGACAGTGATAAATATTATAAATTAGAATAATAATTACACTAAGAGATTAATTTTAACACAAAGCACCTTCCTTCAACAAGAATGTAATTAAAACATAAATATTAACACAGACACAATAAATAACATTAGACTATCATTCACAACTATAGGGTGAAGTCAGTAATGAGATTTTTTTTTTCTTTTTCTTCCTTTATTTATTTATTAATATGAACTTCAATTATTAATTTCCCTAATATATTTAAAATCGTACTAATATTTATATGTAGAATAGAGCTTATAAACACACATTAATATAGAGTGACGGATGATTGAAAATATGATGGCTAAATAGGCCAGATTAGTTCTTAATTTTAAAAAAAAATAAGGAAATAAGGATAATATATTATTGAGGTGATACAATTTAGAAAAGTAATTGTGATAGAACTTTTGTAAACATTTCAAATAAAATTTTAGAATTAAAATAATTCTAATAATATACCTTGGCTTATAATGATGCCCTCTATCTCTCTCTCCATATATGAATACATATAAAGAATTGTTATATTATATTATTAAAAAGAATTATTTATTT
>KZ808812.1:136085-150023 GCA_000696205.2 Oncopeltus fasciatus
AAAAAAAAAAAAAAGATTAATTTTAAGATGAAGAGAGGATTGTCGAGAATTCGGTCGTGATAGTTGAAGAATTGAAAACAAATTTAAAACCGAAATAGTTATTATTTTAGCCAACGTTTCGGCTTGAATATCAGGCCTTCATCAGGGCTGAATATGAAAAAGAAACATGCAAAATAATATAGAAACATGACTATATAAGATAATCAAACAAAGAAAAATGAATGAATATATGAAACTGTGTGTAATCGACTACATAAAATGGATACTGAAAATATTTGAAAGAATAAAGTATTAATAACATTCATAAGTGTAACATAACAAATAGAGTGATGGGGACAGAGAGCCCCATCGTGTTCAACTGTGTCTACATCAGGACTGATTTGTCTTTTTAAAAATTTTATTTGACAGTTGAGGAAAGGAACGGGAAACGGACGTATGAGTTGGGTAAGGATGAGACGGTTTGAATGGCCATATCGCTGTAGGAAAGTGGGAGGGGAAAAGTGCTATGAGGTGATCTTATTGTCATTTTTGTTTAAAGATGTGAAAAATATTACTGTATGTGGAAGAAATGTAGTCTTTGTCTGTTTTGTCATTAATGGGGTTATGTTCTAAATGTATGTGAATGGGCTAAAATTCGTTTCTCACGGTTGGGCTCAGTTTTTAATTCTTCAACCACCATGACAAAAATCCAGACAATCCTCTCTTCATAGAACTGACGGTTACAAATATATATATATATATATATATATATATATATATATATATTTGTAATGCTAATAATATTGAGATAACTACAGGAAATGAGATGAATGAGAGAGAGAGAGAGAGATGTGAATGAGATCAGGGAATGAGACGTGTGTGTTTAAATAAGTGTCTGTTTTGTGTACATGCTAGCGTTATATTACCATTGTTTTGTTTTTTAAATTATAAATTAAATGAAAAAAAAAATTAGCCAAACTTAGCAGTACAAGCTTGATAATGACTAAAGACTAAAGGAAATTTAGAATAGACCAAATTGAAAATTATAAATCTCCCTCGAAGATATGACGATTTAGATTTATGAAACGTTTTGCAATACATAATATATATATAAAAATTTAATCTTCAGGGGTTTATGAGATTTTTGTGAAATGCAAATATTAAGAAAGTAATCTAAGAATGCAACTAGGAGGATAATAGGCTACTCCTCACTCCCCGCTCGATATAAGAGACCTTATACCTTATAAAGGCAGACGCCTTTGAAACCATTTTTTTCAACATTGTACTTTTTGGATTGGTACACCAAAGTAGTCATATTTCTAGCTTATAATCATTTTTATTTGAAAATAACAAATTTTCTTTATTTTCGTAGCTCCTGCGTAACATACTTCTTTACTTATTGACAAGGCAAATTAATGTGGTTGTTATCGTTTAATTTCAATTAATTCGAAATCGTCTCTCCTAACCGTCTCTCCTACGAGGGTGTAGAAGAGGTACCGTTGAACTAAAGAGCCATTACGCCGTTAAATATTCACCCTTGGAGCCGAAGTGAACTGATGTGGGGAAAATCTGCTTCTCTAAATACCTTAGACTCGTGCGTACACACGTACGTCACCTTCCACTTTTATTTACCTTCTGAAAGTTAGCTTGTTGGTTCTAGTAGACGGTTAGCACTTCTCCGCTAAGGACACGTCTCCTCCATTAGATTTTGTGATCTCTCTTTCACTCGCTGATTTTTAAGAAGAATAACACTGCACAACAAAAAAATATTTTTTGAATGTTTCCTACACTAAATTAGTCTATTTCTACTAATTTTGGGGTGATAAAAACGAAAATAACATTGAAAAATTTTTATTAGCTCTGGTTTTTGAGATATACAGCACTTAATCTTAAAGAGTAGTTATACTATACGTGAAAAGTGAAAGTACAAAAAACAATATTGTTATGTTTCTTTTAGAATATTTTAAGTACAAAATTGATAAAAAAAAACATTATTCTTAGTGTTTTGACAAATAAAAGAGGTTTGTACCACCAAATTTCAATTAAGTCAATCCGATGTATTGTAAGATCGCTGTCGTTTAGCTTGTCTTTTATAAAACACTTCTGGAGCATCCTGTACTGAGCTGTCTGTACTGAGATATTTTCACATCATGTTTTAGAAGATTCCACTGTTGTAGTCTTGACCCTAACAGCTCAGCCTTTTCCTTAGACAAGCCAAGATCTCTTATAAGGTCACTCAACTCTGCTTGACTAATTCTGTGCGGATCACTAGACCTATCGCTTACATCAAAATCAGGGTCATAGGATGTAGAAGGATGGGTTGCTTCTTGTAAACAGACTTCATCACTTTCCTCTAAAATTTCATAGTTTTGGGGTGGAGAAGGGACTGGCAAATTGTCTGAGTGTGGTACAGGCCGAAGAGCAGATGGGAGATTAGGGTATTTCACCGTTCCTCTTTTCTTCATAGATAAACCTTGCTTAATGGGAGGAGTTAAGCAGAAATAACAGTCGTCTGTATGATTGGTAGGCTCACGCCAAACCATAGGTACTGCAAAAGCCATTGCCCGCTTGTTATTTTTCAGCCACTCTCGCAATATGACGGAACAAGAATTACAACATATATGAGGAGCCCATGATTTATCTTGGTCCCCAACTTTTACACCAAAATAATGTTCATAGGCAGTCTTAATGATAGGTGACATTTTACGTTTCTGAGCCTTAAATGTTATTTCACCACATATATAGCAAAAGCTATCGACAGAATTCACACACTTTCGAGGCATTTCAGATCAGCACTTAAATTAATTTAAAAATCAACTTCACACGATAATTTCAATAGCAACCACGTGCGTACAATTGACAAACTCGCAAAGGTTATGTTTACTACTTATGAACAGCTGATGAGAGGGGTGTTATGTAAACAAACATGTGTACCAACTGTTGGTGATGAAATATTTCATTTGTTGAAAACTCAATATATATATAATAGAATGATACTATATCTTGAAAACAAGAGCTAATATATAATTTTTATGGTCATTTTCGGTTTTAACACGTGGAAATACATTAAAATAAGCTAATTTCAACCCCAAAACAAAAACTTTGTTGTTCAGTGTAATAAAGGTTTTTGTTAAAGTTTTATAAACACCGAGAAGCATGTATACTCCCAACTGTCCAGAACAATCAAGACAGAAATTGAATTGATTTCGTTCTCAAAGTACGCTTATCAAAAACTTCAAATAAAAAAAAACAAAAATCAGTCAAATCTCCACTGAATTGACGCATAAAAATTAATAAATTTCGGACTACAAAAATATAGTTCAAAATAATATGTGTGTTTAAATAAGTGTTTCGTGTACATGCTTACGTTATATTGCTATTTCTTTTTTAATTATAAATTAAATGAAAAAAAATTAACCAAACTTAGTAATACAAGCTTGATAATGACTGAAGACTAAAGGAAATTTTTGAATAGACCAAATTGAAAATTATAAAACTTCCTCGTTTCATTATTTTAGATTGTAATGCATTTAAGATTTTATTTTCCGCAATTTGTGTTCATTGGTATCCTTACGAAAAAGACTGACTATGGAAGGAACTTCAATTTAAAATTATGAAGTACCTCCTTGGTGACAGAGCATCTATTTCTGTCTTCTCACTGTTCTTTTGGAAAAATGAAAATATTACGAAGTTTAACTTATAAGCCGGAGAGAAGGGTAAACGTAAAAGTCACAACACGTAATTACATTCGTAAATTATTTCTTTAACAAGCTTCTTTCGTGAAAATATTACCGAACATAATCGGTAGAAAATAACATTATACGCCTATTGTGTTTTTTTTTAAGGATGTATTTGGGTCAGCACACTGTTTAGTTACTAATTAGTGTTGAGTATTCCCTGTGAGCACACCAGGAATTTTCTGAGTCATTAACACAGAAGCACAGACAGAAAAAAAAATCAACTGTTCACTGTGAGCATTAAACCTCTTTACCATTGGCTCAGGAGTCCAGTACTCTAACGCCCAGACTATCGTTTCCCCTAATAACAAAGATGAAAATTTGAAATTGTCTCTCTCTGAACCATAAAATTTGCAAAAGGAAGCTTAAATGCTGAATTTGACTTCATAATTTTTAAGAATTCATGTCATGTAGCATACTACTACATTAATTGATTTCCTATCTGAAAATCTTCTAAAAAAATGCATAATAAAATGATTATAAAAAATACATAAATATTAATATAAAATTTAAATCAGTTAATAAGATCAGGGTTTTTCATGAAAACAGTAGGAATATCAGAGAATTTTCGATAGAGAAAAGAAGAAGACAATACATATGCACGCGCATGCATGCACACACAAACTAAAATGAAAAATAAAATGAATAAATTTAANCTACGTGAATAAATTTATTTCCCTGCAGGAAATACACTAAAATTCAAATTAAACATTTCAAGTAGCTGTTCCAATCATTATTTAAACTTCATAAATCTTGATGTGTAATATTTTAACAAAAGTCAGCGATTATTGTGTTTTCAAATGAAAAAAAAACACAAGGAATTGGCTTTAACTGAAATTCAAATTTGAAATATAAATACTCAAAAGTAAGGAATCCACTAGAAGTAGAAGAGGGACGATCTCGTGTACATACGACCCCTGGATCGGAAATTCTGTGAGTTCTTTTGTTCGGTAAGAGATTTCGGCCTTATACAACCCCACTAATTATTAAGACGAGATGACAAGAGGCTTAATTAGAAAGCGATTATGAAGTAGGGTTGTTACAAAACGCCCCAGACTCTTCACCAATTCCAATGACAGGAAACTCCTTTCTTCTTCAAAAGTTTATAATATATATAATTGAAAAGGCTTATTTTTAAAACTGAATAAAATAAAATTAAAATAATTGAAACTGAATAAACAGACCTTTTTGCTTCTGATTGATTACATTCTAAAATCTACTATATATCATTAATGTTCAGCCTGTTAAGTTTTGTTGCGGCTAACTATTAAAACCACAAAAACTATTTTTTTTTTAAATAAAATTCCAGTTACAAGTAATTCCCCAGCCGAGTTAGTACGATATCGTTCATCATCAAAGCCACCTCTGATTTTTTTTCTAATTAAAAGCCAAATGATAGTTTTTATTGACAAAAATAATGATCATTTTATGAGTAGAGTTGAAAAAGATTTAAAAAAATCATCAAAAGAAATTGCAAATTGTTGTAACGGAAGAACTTCCTAAATATCATCGTTTCTTATAAATCAACTAAAAATATTACTCACAGAAGCTATTGTTATAATTGGGGGTAGTCTAAATAACAATTATTTTAGTAAACATTAATTTCGAATTTTTATTTGTGTTTTAACCAATACACAGATTATCACTGGCACAGCTAAATTCATTTTATGACAAAGATAAAGACCTCAGCGCCAATCAATATTGCCTTTGAATATCTTTATGAATATTTCATTAATACCTCAGCCTGTTTTCCATTAATTATTCATTCACAAACCACTCATTACCTATCGATTTATAATTTAGGAAGATTTTGCTTACCTATTTACCATTTTTCCCATACTATGCTTATAAAGTGTAATACTTTTCACTAAAAAGAAGTGCAATTTTTTTATATAAATATATGATAATATGTTATAATCATCCATTAACTTATAATGCAACATATATGCGATTTGCATATCTCTACAGAAAAAATATATATATATGCTAAGATGATTTTAGTTGGGGTTCGGTCGAGGTAGATCCAAAAAAACATGTATTTTTTTAATGAAGGATTATCTGCCAACGTTTCGGCTTACATTGTAAGCCATCTTCAGGGCTATCATGAAGATGAGAGATTGTCAGTCATGGAAATGTGAACCTAGGGACAAGACGTCCTCTCTCATCTTCATGATAGCCCTGAAGATGGCTTACAATGTAAGCCGAAACGTTGGCAGATAATCCTTCATTAAAAAAATACATTTTTTTATTTGTGTTTTTTTGGATCTACCTCGACCGAACCCCAACTAAAATCATCTTAGAATAATATCTACGGTCAACAAACTCTCTTTTTTTTTATATATATATGCGTTTAGCACAGTAGTTTTACTCATATAATGAGTACAAAATTACAAAATAAATTACAACGATTTAATAACGATAAAGTAATATAGAAATCATTCCAGAGTTAAATTTCTGAAATTGGTCAGGAACTATTCTTATCTGGCTATTCCATAAAACTAAGGAGATTCGCTACTTATCTTGTAAATGTAATTAGGAATTTTTCTATTTCTTCATATTTTTTTTTAATGGATATCGCTCACTCTAAGTAAACATTAGGAGAAATAAGAATATTCATCAAAAAATTTTCTTTCACAGTAGGATAAAATATGTCAGTCAATTTCTTCAATTGGCATCCTCTTTTAAGAAGTATTTATCAGTTGTTTGTTTCCAATCCATTATAAGCCAGTAGCTTATTTAATAAAATCCAAGAATGAAAGAAAAATATTATGATTGTTTCGGTCGATCAGCAGATAAAATTTGTTTTTGTTTAATTTTTATTTGTGCTGGCAGAAGATCTGCGGAACTGTTTAACTGTTTTGAACCACTGAATGAACTCCAGGCGGTCATTTGTTAGAGCTATTACCGTTGAAAAAATTGAATCCGTAAATAAATCTCATAAAATAACCTCTCATAAACATAATGGTTGGTTTTTGGTTTTTTATTGGCAACAAACATCACAGGTCATCGTTGCCGAGGCATAAACATAATGAATTTATGTAAATAAATAAGTAAAGAAACATATTTTAAACGATCATGACATCGTATAGAAATTTGTTCAGGATTCATAAAAGACAAGGTTCCTTCTCAAACCATTTTTAAAATTCTACATGCTATTTTTTAACCAATTTCTCTCGTAAAAGTATCTTTTAATTAAATGAAGTTGTCGACTTTGACTGATACTCAGAGATCTAATAGATAGCAACTGTCATATCTTCCTATAGGTTATATTCTACCCATTAGGATGCATTACGATAGGAAGTATTCGTTATTAGTTTTTTTTTTTTTTTCCGGTCCAAATACTGTTATCTAAAGGGGTTATCCTTCTGACAGTAAAACGAAATAAAATTTTGATTATTTTAGCTTTCTCCGACCTTCCTGCGTCCTCGCCACAGTTTTGTTACATGATTCTCCATTGATAGATGAAATTCATGGTATTTTGATTATATTGAGCTAGTGCGACTAGAGCATGCTGATAGTACTGACGTGAATTGAAACTCTAAAGTCCATATAACCACAAAAAAAAATTTTTTTTCGGATTGTTAATAAGTTATGATAAATGAAACTGAAGCCTCAAAGAAATAGGCCCAATGTTGATATAAAATCAAACAAAACGCCTTTAAGGAATCGACGCCACTACAGTTTTTGCGCAGTACGAAAATAAATATTTAAATGACACTATTCTCTCCATATCTTAGAGATTCAGGACAAGAATATTTACCAAAAGTCTTATGAAACGAAACTTAATTTTTAAATAAGATAAAATAAGATGAATTGTCGGCTTCGATAGCGAGCTTCAAATCTGAAAATACAGAAAAAACAAAGATCTCTCCTGGCTATATGATTATGTAGAATAGTGATCATTGGACATGCTTAAAAGTTTTTCAAGATCAGAATTCTTGAAAGAGGATAAATGGCGCTGGGAACAGAAAATAGGGTACTGACGAACGACATATTAACCTATGAGCTGAACAGATTTTTGATAAGCATACTAAAGTGCCTCAGAGGACGCTTGAATGCTTTTTGAGAAGTAGCAGGATCCAATTCCAGTAACTTTGCTAAGACTTCCAAATGGCCAGAGATCGCGTCGGGATATCGTACCAAGTATCTATTGTCTGGAACTTGGAAGGATTATCTACATAATATCATGTCAAATATTTTCAAAACTGACGGAAGCGGATTTAAGGTTCTAAAAAAAATCCGTGTTAAGGAAAGATAAAATATGTGGTTTATGTTAATTGCTAGTTAAGGCTCAAAATAATATATGATACAACGAAAACTATAAACTCTATTCCAAATAATAAAAAAACGAAATCAGCTTTTTTTTTTTTTTTAAATTATTATATTGAGGTTGGTGGAAGAAATGTCCTGTGTATTAACTCTAATTTACAAACTATTCAGAGCTATGCAAAAATTTTGTGTGAATATAAATTTGACAAGAATCCAGGGGCATAGAGAGAATAAACTAACCACAAGCATTACTTTCCTCAAGCCAATGGGATGAGAGGTTGGAGATATGACCCCTCGAACGTCGTTCCCTGAGGTGGGAAACTGGCTCCAAACGACCATATGGGGAGGCAGAATTACAAGCTTCATCTTTCAATACGTATGCAGGGTTGGTAAAATTAGTTATGAAAATATGATTTGAAAAAATTGAAACTTTTACCAAAAATTGTACCTCCTTGGGCTTCTAAACGAAGAAGCGGCTTCCTCTAATACAAAAACATTGGTAATACGACTCAATATTTATCTGTTTCCTAACTTTTATTAAATGATATAATTTATTGATTCCGATGCTTACTTTTACTTTTTTTTAAATATAATCCTAATCATTTACTTAAGTTATGTTTCGAAATCAAAATTCCACAACTTTCTTCGTTTCGTCAAAAGATACGCAAATAGAACACAATCCGATGAGAGGGAAGAACGGACAGCTAACTTTATTTATTTGCCATAACCGGGCCCTTTGTTAGAATTTTTTTTTTTTTTTTTTTTTTTTTAAGTTTCCGAATTTTCTTCAACCCTATACAAAAGACACCTTTTTAAAAGATAGTCATTAGAATTATATGCATACATGTGAGAGTGTTAACCCCACAGTGTGAATTTTTTTAAATGAAATTTGGCAGGTACCAGATAAATACCAAATAAGGGTTAAGTTCATATTGAACGAAATCAATCTCAAGTGCGAGTAAAAAAAAACTCTTTTTTTTTCGGGCAGCGGGGGTGATATTTAGTTTTTAATAATGAAACTCAACACAAACTTGTTGTAGGCGAGAGGGGACCTATTGTCACTTGGGTCAAATCTTCATGACTAGTCATGTTGAGCGGGACTGAAAAATAATGTTTTCGCCACAGCGGGGATAATATTTAGTTTAGAGCAATAAAACTGAAGCCAGATTTGTTTTTGTTTTTATAACAAAACAAAACTCTATAAGAGTTAGGGATTCAGTGGCATGGAAAGCTCTAATACAAATATCCATCATCTACTCCTGATATTGAGTTTACGCAGCGTGATAGAGGTTTTTTTTTTTCTTTTATATAACCTCCTTACTAAATTCTACAGGTCTCATATCTTCCTCGGGAAGACCATTCACTTAGGGGATGGATTAGGATTAGATCCTCACATAGATCGGAAGGATTAGGATTGAAAAAATCGTTGTTTTGGAGTAAATTTATCCTTAATTAGACCTTATATAACCAGCGCACTACACATATATAGGTTGTGCGTATAAGTGTGGGTTCATTCGTGCGTTTGCGAGCTAACGTGTGAATGTAAATGTTCGATCCCTACCGCCTACAATTTTTAAAATATATACAAACCAAATTTGTGTTTTGTTATTAAATTGCTGAAACTTCTGAGAGAAAAAGTGTAAACTACAGAAACCCGTTAAAAAATTTTTTTTTAAAATCCCCTAGATTGCAGACACCTCACCTCTCTTCCAACACAAAACTTCCTCTGCGAAACTTCTTGTCTGATAGTCCTCTTTACCTTCACTGACCTACCATAATTCCAATACTTCTTAGGATCTTCTATTGACAACAAATAATATAGAGCACATTATTTTAAAAAAACAAAAAAACCTATAAAAATGAATACCCTCCACTCCTACCCCGTCACAACTCAACTTCCTCGCGGGTTTAGGTACAGGTTAGTTCAATTCTTCAATGAGTGAAGCGAGCTTTGTACATTTCCTGGTAACATACCAAGAATATGGACGCTGTGAAGACGTCGCCAGAAAAGTGAAGACCCATGCCAACGATGTAAAATCCAAAGAGTTTCAAAATGACGACAATAGTAAATCGGTGGATCAGGTTAGATGGAAAAATGCTAGTGTTTTTTTTTTTTTTCTTTAAACTTCCTAAAAACCAAGAACATTTCAGAATTCCAGGTTTAGGGTTGATTCATTGCAGAATGAATATCAGATGAGTTTATACAGATAAACGGTGTTAAATAGGAGCAACAATTAGATAAGTTTAAGTCCCAATAGCAAATTTATTTTTATTAGCTCAGGAAATTAAACTCCAGGATATTTACGAATTATATTATATCCTGGCTGTTATATGCTGACAACATAAAAATCTATGCCGAGAGTAAAAATATAGATTATCTGCGTACACAAAAATATGCGACATGCGTACACAATATTCTGTGCAGAAATCTAAAGGCATCTTATTCAGTTAACGGCATTCATTCAAGTTAACTAGGCAGGAGAGCTCCATTTCAAAGAGCTAGTTTTAGATGTTTAAATGGGCTAGGACTAGGATTAATTATAGATAGGCGCCTTACTTGGTTTCCAAATTTCATTAATACTTAAAAATAATATAACAGAACAGCTAAACCTTAGTTTACTGAATAAGGAAGATCAGATTGAAGCTGGATTGTGGATTTATGGCTTATGGTTCAGCGAGCCTTCGAACTTCTCGGATACTTGACCTTGAGCAACATAGCCACGCTAATTATCAAATTATCTGGAAAATATGCAGGAAGACCAATTTCCTTTGAAATTCCAGATCGTGAAAGATTAAATTTTTTATGGAAGAGTGCTAGCAGACCTTTTTCGGTAAGAATGATTTTGATTTCTTGTTCCAGTAAACTTATTTTGTTCAGCCTGAAACAAGTAATTGTGAAGCTTCTTTTAGTAGGTTAAGATATCTAAAGAGTTATTCATCTCTTACTGTTTGAAACTCGGAGGAACTCTCGACACCCCTCCCCCTCTTAATCACCAACGTTTTCATTAGTTTCAAGAGGGTAATTTTGATTAAACTCATCCTAAGCTGAATGCTGAAAAGCTCTGGAAGCTGGTGAAATTCCAGTATTACCCGATCCCAGTATTGGTATTCCTTCGAGGATGGTCCTGTGGGAGTTATCAGGCGCCTCTTAGAAGACTAAATCAGGATAAGTTCTATTCCTCGCTGATAGTTTCTTATTACAAGCTAAATTGCCTGCACTTCTACCTAGATATAGTCACTTAACATTTCAATGTCATCGGCACTGATTGGGCCGCGACCAGCCCGACGCTCTTAGAAACGCGATCTGATACGGAATCATACTCTGATTTGAGGGCTGCTGGCGTGCCGCTTTTATAATCTACGGAAGGTTCCAGGCAGGCCTAGAAGAATCGAAGAGCTTTTTCTGAGACATGTTTTCCTCTTCTAAGTGAAGTGGTGACATGAGGAAGCCTTATATGTGNTATAAAAAAATAAATAAATAAATGAAGGAAGGGCTGAGGACAATGGTTGCAGGTTCAACAATGGAAGAGATTCTTTCTCCCGGGGGGATTCTATACCTGACACAATCGGTCTACGGAAATTTCCGGGCTTATGTATTTTTGTTAAAGTATAAATGGGAAATTACGGGTCGGGGAGGACAATTATAAAAACTGGCAACACGTTTTACAGTGTCAACACCCACTTAACATATAAGATCCAATCCTCATCAAAATGCACATCCAAAAATTGTGAGTACCTGCTTCAATGCAATTTTTGTCTAGCTTTTCAAGTAGGAAAATGTACTACGCCCCTAAACCTCAGTATTAATAATAACAGAGCTTCCTGTTCAGAACCACAGTCCTCTCTTCCCATACCAAGGAATGCTCAGAGTCATTTAATGAGTTTCAATGACGTTTTCCAAGATCAAGTGATTGAACAACTTCCCGACACGGCTTCAGATTTGCAACTGAAGACGAGGGAGTGCGCATACATAGAGAAAAATGAAATAAAGTAAATGACGAGAGTCGACAAATAGTTTGACAATGTCAGATCCTTCGAGTTCAAGACGAAGTTCTCACCTCTCTCGTTGGTTAGGCTCTCGCTAGTGTAGAGGGAATTTAATGAGATAACAGGTTCGATTCCTGGCTGGGACAGATAGATTTTTTTATTCTATTCCCTCTCATTAATTGTTATGTTGAACTAATTAACAGAGGAAATGTCACTGGATTGTAAACAGTAGGTATTCATACTAAGCGAAATCCTCCATGAAAACTCAGGAATAAACTCAGCCCATTTATCTAGAAGTGGGAAGAGGAGGCTAGGGTAATGATGGCGAAGAGAAGCGTGAGATGAAGCCCTGGACCTTGACACCTCGGGAAGGTAACCCCAGAACAATGGTAATTAGAGGGTAGTGAGAGCCGCCTCAGGAGTCTTCGGTGTAGATGTGCTCATTCCCTTCACATCTCTTCTGTTGAGGGTTAAGTCTTCAGGGTCTCGCCCAGCACTTCCCAGTAATTGTAAGGTCACTGTTACATATTCTGTCGAAGGATTGAGGGTCATTCACAGCTGGATCAGGATTTTAAAAATGCAGCCTATATAAACTGGAATGGAGTACTTAAAACGGTATCGTAACTGCTAATCCTAATTTATATAAATACCACAGTGAGCACACCTGATTAGGTCGATGGGGTCAGATTAATTAATAAATGAATAAGGAGTAGTCTCCATTGAATAGTTCAAAAGGAGAGTTTGTTGACCGTAGATATTATTCTAAGATGATTTTAGTTGGGGTTCGGTTAAGGTAGATCCAAAGAAACACAAATTTGAAAAATGTATTTTTTAATAAAGGATTATCTGCCAACGTTTCGGATTACATTGTAAGCCATCTTCAGGGCTATCATGAAGGGTAGTCATGGAAATGTGAACTTAGGGACAGGACGTCCTCTCTCATCTTCATGATAGCCCTGAAGATGGCTTACAATGTAAGCCGAAGAGACATGTGTTTTTGCTGTTTTATAAAATTATTATGCTAATTAATGTATATAATGTTATTTTTAGTCTCCCAGCTAATAGCTTTAAAAAAGTTTNTAGCGTGTAACATACAGGCAGAAGAGCGAATTTGATTAACTTTAGTCCATAGAGAAATAATGAATATTAAGCTGCTTTTAACAAATTATTGGTTCTGTGCTTTTATAGTATTAGAATATAAGTATGCCGTCATATGAAAAATTGAGAACAAGACAAAAGTACTGAATACAGTTCAGAAATATAAAAAAGCATTCCAGTCTTTTTTTTTTTCTTTTCATGTTTCTACTTTGTATTAGAAGTACAGTACTACAGTAAAAGAATAATATTGAAAAACTGCTGAATATCTTTCAGGATTTTTTCCCCCAATTTGTTTGAATTCAAGTAATACTCAACTATAAAACCCGGTTTCCAAAACGAAATGTATAATTTTAATTGTCTATACTAACAGTTAGTTAATATTGGAAAACGGAATATTAGGAAAGGAGGTTTCACTGTCTCTAATGGTCAGATTTTTAATATGAATGGCAATTGGTAGCCAATATTATACACATGGACTTGGGTCATTCCTGGTGCAAAGTTTATCTCGATGAGATGTGAACAATATGTAGAATTTGGAAAGTAGTATATGAGTGTTTTATACTTGATTAAATATGTCTGCTTGGTCATTTATTCTTAAAAAATTATTTTAATTTGCATAAATTAGTTAATCTTTATAATTCAGATAATTATTAAATCATTTAAAATTTCTAAAAATGGAAGGAGTCATGGAAATGTGAACTTAGGGACAGGACGTCCTCTCTCATCTTCATGATAGCCCTGAAGATGGCTTACAATGTAAGCCGAAACGTTGGCAGATAATCCTTCATTAAAAAAATACATTTTTTTAATTTGTGTTTTTTTGGATCTACCTCGACCGAACCCCAACTAAAATCATCTTAGAAATATC
>KZ808813.1:13292-26929 GCA_000696205.2 Oncopeltus fasciatus
TTTTGAAAGAATAGAATAAAAATAAAAAAAATAAAAAAAAAAAAAATTCGGCCAAAGACATATACCGAAAATTGTCAAAAAGCCAATACTGCCTATATGAAGAAATTAGAATACCCTATAGATTCAATTAATTTCTTGAACTGATACTGTCCATGACTAATCTTATTCCTCCTGAATTGTAAGCAATTGATTGCCTCCATCCCTAACATCCAATACTTAGAACTCTTGGACCATGGACTCTTAGACCTTCCACGCTTTCTCTTAGCCGAAGAAAACCAATCTAAGCCTTCAGCAGCCAAGCTGATAATCTCTTTAAGTACTCCAGGAAAACAGAAATAAGTTCTCTAAAAACAACTGAAAGAAACTGTGGATGAACTTTCTGGTTTAACTGGCAGGCGATCATCAATTTGAAATCATCGGAGGAGTTCCTTATTGTCGTCGTATTGTTCCAGGATTAGGCATTTGAAACACCGATTCCGCATATGTGGAAGTTTTTTCGTTCAATATAGATTGGAAAAAAAAAATTATTAAGAAATTTAGGTTGACTCCCCTCTCCACTTATCTGTTTTGCCTTGATAAAGCCTTTGTCAACTTAACTTCATATGACAAATTTGCTCAATATTCACAGCTCCTGAGAGCTTCTCTTCTGAGAGTTCTTTCACTCTTCAAAACAGCTTGCTGGAAAAATGATTTTATTAATATAAATCTAATTTTAGTTTCACACATGTTTTTCTTTGAAATATAAATTCTTTAATTTGAAGAAAAAAAACAGCAGGTCTTTTCTGGTACGAAACGAATTAGTCATGGTCCGTTTTTTGAGTTCAGAGGAATGCACATACAGCTTCCGAATTTAGATTAGAAGAAAACACAAGCTGTTTCCGACACCAATTGAGCGATTATTTCCGGGAGTTTGTCAAACATAATTATGTCCACCAGTACACGATGCACTTCATACATTCTATTTTATTTTCGTTTGTGATACGACAGGGCCAGATTCGCATGAAAAAGACCAAGTGTCTGCGCATATACTGAAAATAATACAGATACTTAAAATTAAAAAACAAAAAAATTTCACAAAAACATTAACAATTTATAAGAAAGCGAAAAACTTCATAATTAAAAATTGATTTCTCTCTCGTGAAATTCCTTTTTTCACGTCTGTGTGCTGACTTGCCCTCGCTCGAGGAAAGTGTGGCTTATCAATAACTTGCTCTCCTTGAAGAGTACAGAGCCGTATCTCATTCACGTCGGTCGCACTCTCCTTCCATCCAACCCTCTTTCACGGTACTTCGTATGTATACGTACTTGATATGTATATCCCGGCAACTCTATTGCTTGTATAACCAACCCATTCTCATTATTGAGCTCTTTGCCCGATTCCTCACTTCATCAGTAGCACTCACTCCCTGAGATGTACGCAGTGAGTAATGTATGATGATGAGGGGGGGAGGAATTATGCAAAGAGAATCATCTCCCTTATCACGCACCCATCACCTTCCTAAGCGCTCACTCCGCAATCCTATCCTCTTCCTTAGCATTCAACTCACTCTATACAAGAGTATAGTGTGAGTTGAATATACAGAAGACTTGGACCAGTGCCTTTATTCATTTATTAATTATACTTTCTTTGAAAGATGAGAGTACACTCTCAAGGACTCCAATCTATTTATCTTGACTTTATTAATAAAGAATAAATCCAATATTTCATTTGAATTTTTTTTTGCCTAAAAGTAAATTATTTTATTTTTAATTATTTTTATTTTTTTATGAGTAATATTTATTAAGCAACTTGTAAAGGCAATTAATATAACCTATTATTCATATATATCCCTTTATTAAAGTCGCTCGTTTTCAACTGGATGACTCCCGTTCCAGGGTCGGCCAAAAACATCAAGAGGGACTCATTCGGGATGGTATGAAACACTAAGAAATCAATCTTATTAATTTGAAGCTCAATTACTTTCAAATTTCGCTCCTTTATAAATTTCATGAAAAGTATGCGACTCCATAAAATTAGCGATACAATTACTACACAACAACTACCCCTATTGTATGTACTTCTCAGAGCAGGATTCCATTTGAGGATACAATTACACACCTCGAGTACAATTACTTTCAAATTTCGCTCCTTTATAAATTTCATGAAAAGTATGCGACTCCATAAAATTAGCGATACAATTACTACACAACAACTACCCCTATTGTATGTACTTCTCAGAGCAGGATTCCATTTGAGGATACAATTACACACCTCGAGTACAATTACTTTCAAATTTCGCTCCTTTATAAATTTCATGAAAAGTATGCGACTCCATAAAATTAGCGATACAATTACTACACAACAACTACCCCTATTGTATGTACTTCTCAGAGCAGGATTCCATTTGAGGATACAATTACACACCTCGAGTACAATTACTTTCAAATTTCGCTCCTTTATAAATTTCATGAAAAGTATGCGACTCCATAAAATTAGCGATACAATTACTACACAACAACTACCCCTATTGTATGTACTTCTTAGAGCAGGATTCCATTTGAGGAGACAATTACACACCTCGAGTACAATTACCTTCCTTCTAGCTAATGGCCAGTAGTCTACATATCCCACATACAACAATACATCAGCCAGGACAGTTCCTACCACATACAAATTGAGAGCTCTATTTTTAACGAATTCTAAAAGATTTTTTTTTTTTTTTAGCCCTAATTAAAATAGATTGCTATAAATATTTGTACCTATGTCTTGAGGCACCAGAGTGCAGAAGTTTTTATAATTTCCCTATGAAATCTGGCTTGTGGTTTATAAATACCGATGGACATAACTATAATTAAGCAAAATACAGGAATGGCTCTTAGCCCGGAATGTCAAATGAGATTAAAATAATTTCAGATTGCACTTATTGTAATATTCAGTTTAAATCAATTGACTTAAAAAATTGTAGAACAATAATAAAAATTTAAACTTTTGAAATTACTTACATAATAAATTGTGACTACTAGAAGAATTCTGACATGAAGAATTTAAAAAAAAAAATTTTCTTTATCAGCACAAAAATGTACTTTAAACTAAGGGAAACATTATAACTGGATATGTACTACTAATCTATTTCGTCTTTTTGAGAAAAAAAAAAAATTAAATCACACATTCGGTATCTACGTCACTTGTCACTGATACGCAATCACCAGTGATATGGCGGTAACGTGCTCATATCCTACAAGATATTCACAAAAATCTGAAGTCATTAGTGTTCCCAAACGTTCATATAATGAGACACTCATCTCCACTTCTGGGAGCCCCTTATCTCTCTCTTCTCTTTTTTTTTTTCTTTTTTTCCCCCCTAGGTCTCTTTCCCCTTACGGTCTTATCCACTCCCGAGCTTTGTCTCGTGGTATTTTTTCTGCAAGGAAAACCAGACCTCACTCGACAATTGCATTCAATGCCCAGTCCAAATAAAGGTCACCAACAATAATTTTAAACGCAATTGCGTAAATATGATTTGGCCACTGGTTCGACTGAAACAGGCGTTTCAGACTTTCCAGATAATATAATGAACGCCTTTGTTCTGTTAGACGTATTTCTTTCAACGAACAATAGTGAGTTCAACAATGAGTTTGCCATTCAAATTTACCCTAGTTCTGATCATACAACATTTGGATTACCTAAATTCTGATTATACAACAACTGATTTCATAAAACAAAAAATGTAACTTACGCAACCTGCAGCTGTATCTTTTTAGTTTTAATAATCGCAATCATGAACACAAATTCAAAGAATACAGGCACATGACAGTTCATATGAAAGGTGATAAGTGGCTCAACCTCTTGACTATGTATACAATTATTTCAGTGATTAGCTCAAATAATAAAACAATCTCTAAAAACTTTTTTTTCTTCAACTAAACCAGTGTTTCTCCCGTTGCGAGATTTTCAGAGAACTATAATCAATAAAAAACAATGAACTATTCCAAACGAATTTAAAAATCATTATAATAAAATGGGTAATAATTATCTACTTTGGGAAATGCATTACCTTTTTGTCGAGATGCATTTCCAAAGACCGTTTTTATTGTCCATTCAGGAATCTTCAATCTTATCAATTTAAAATCAACAATCTGGGCATTATATGCACTCAGAAAATTAATTTACAGGTTATAAAAATATTCAAAACGACCTTATCCAAAAATGTGATTAAATATTCAAATTTATACAATAATATTGGGACATAATTTTCACTATTAGTTTGTAGGTGTTCTAAATTTTTAAGGTGTATAATTTTAATTTTTTTAGGTATATACTTTAAAATTTAACCAAGAAAAATGTTTAAAAATATTAAGGAAACTATGTCTTTGGGGTGCTTTATAGGCAATCAAATTTTAATATTAAATTCTTCATCCTGTTTCAACAGTAATTAAAACGACCATTGATTGATCCACTTTAATACTGGCGAAAGTACAGTACTATTTTAGTGCTAAAATAAATTTCCGCATTTTCTGGAAGCTAGGCATGTTGTTATTTTACCCCAGGGAACAACAAAAACATATCTTATAGCCCTGGGGAGAAATACATACATACGGACCGTCTTACTTTTTTCATGTTCAATGAAGAATGGTTCCGAATTAGACCTGGGTGTTCTCTAGGAACTCGCCAATAATCCTCTGGTCATTACAAACAGAGGCACAGAATGAAAGAAAATACAACTTAGCGCTGTGATCATTGAACACGGGATTTTAGGCACAGGAGTCAAGTACCTTTTACCACCGTTCACAGGGACCGTGGATTAAAATTCAAATAAAACGCCTTGACAGGACGTTGGAATTGCCTGTGACGAGCAGCGAATTGACGCAAGTGACCGAGCTGGTCACACACTCCACAGTCATGCGAAAGGGACGTCATCAATCCTCACTCCTCAATGCGGGACCTAATGAAGCCCACTTCTTCGCTGGGCGACTACAAACATGTATTAGGGGGCATTTGCATAAGCAGGGGTAGGGAACCCTGAGCTAGCAGGGAGCTTTCTCCCGTCTGTGGCTTAGCAGAAAATTCGCTTGCCATGGCTAAACTACACTGGCTCCACGGGCAGCGATTGATTGATTGGCTTTCCCACAAGCAAGAGTCACTTAAGTAAGCAATTGCTTCATCTAAAGAATGTTCTTTGGGTCTCATCATACACATTAACTCCCCTGACCCAATCCTTTAGTGAATAGCATATATTTCTCTCGAAAATCAGCCTCTACAATCTTCTTAAAATTTCTTACTTTAACCTTGGAGAATTAATCAAATGTACATATCACTAATATAAAATAAAAAAGACTACTTATTTCATTCCTCAGATCTAAAAACTAAAAAAAAAATCAATTTTTTTCCCAGATGAAAAACTGGTCTTTATTTTAAAAAGAATAAATTTTAATAAAAAACCTACCTAAACAAAAAAAAAGTTTAGTTTGATACAAATGGCCTACTATTTATTTAAAAAGTTATAATGACAAATAATTATAAAATAAGTAATAAAAATACTGAAGGCGGCGATCCTGTAGGATTTACCGAAATGTGAGTATGCAACAGGTAGTAATCCATTGAAGCAATTTTCAACTAGAACAAAGGACTTCTTCTGCAGGTTAGTTTAACTCAATGCTAACATGCATTGAAATGAAACAAACTGGCATTTAGGAAATCCTACAAAAGTTGACTTGAACAAATCACTCAGCAGAGTGCATTAACTGCGCATTTATGTAGTCCCCCCCACCCCTCCTTTAAGCTGTCTGAAGATTCAAGATGGATTCATCCTTTGGATTCCATTAAAAATCAAGATTGCAACAAAATATAGCTTCCAATCATCGGAACAGGTGCCGTGTTAATTCAGATTAGAGTACTGCTTATCCTGCAGATTAGTTCAACTAAATGGACAAGTATTCCCTACTGGACTGTTGAAGAACTGGCATTTGAGGAATCCGACTTAGTTTAACCCACCATACAAATTGTGCTGTTGCGCGCGCGTTGCTTGAGCACACTATGGGTACTGGCGTCATGGACAGCTCTCTGGAGGCTACCTTCCTTATAAGTCTCATGTCATGGTCTCCCGCCCGGACGGCCTTACTCCAGCCAGACGTTGAGAGGCACCGCCAGCCCCCATGCAGCCTTTTCACGGCGTTATCCTACAGCAGGTCTGAGGAATCACCGTCGTTCGGTTGCGAGGCAGAACCCGACTTCCCTGAAGAGTGCGTTGACATTATTCAACCGAGCGACATATTCAATCATTATTCAAGCGAGGCTACCGAGTTATCGAATTCATTCATTTATGTAAGATGTGCATATTGGACAACATACGGAGCAAGTTCTCATTCAAAACTTCATGCAAGCCAATATCAGTCGAAGAAATAATTTGAAAATAATTAGACAAGGATACCTTATCCCTTTGTGAAAATAAGGTTAAGGAGGCACATACATATTAAATAACACCCTACTCATTATATATTCCTTTAATTTAAAAATAGTATGGTCATACCGGGAAAAACATCCAGATAAGAAAATCAATGGGTAAAAATGGAATTTAATAAATGCATGAAAATTGTTTCTAACCCGTAGATATTCATAGAGTTAGGAAGGCACTTTCATAAACACCTTTAACTTTTCTAATACACAACAAATTTTTACATTTTGTGTTAATTTGTATGCTGTTCAATATATTATCAAATTTAAATATTCTTTTTCAAAAGTAAATAAGTTATGCTGTATATTCCTTAACTTTGGACGATAACAGCTGTTGAGATAAACTGAACACAGTGCAATAGGGCATGAAATGTCGGGCTAAGAGCATAGATCAGGAAATAAATGTTTTAGCGCAGGAAATAAATGTTATCAACAGCTAGGCAGCCAAAAATATTTCAAAGAGATCGCATTATTTTGTTTTCAGTTTTAACACATATGTTCATTATTTGGTGTTAAACCACACCATATTTGTGTGTGTTACCTTCCTTTTCAACCTCTTAGGGTCAAGGAGGCTATCAACATTTGCCATCCCATTCTAAACATCCATGGCTAGAACAAGCTTTTAATTATTGACAAAAGCTTGTCCTCGGCGAATTAGGACTCGCAGAGCCAGGGTTGCGAGACCCTATTATCTTATTCTACACATAGTTTTTCAAGACAGTATAAAAATAAAATAATTTCTTACATTTAGAAGGTATTGATTAGGTCATTATTAGGTCAAAACACTCACAAAAAGTAATTTAGAAAAATATTTATATTCTACTTCCGTTGATGTCCTTGGAACTGTTATGAGATATAACTGTGTGTAAGGCAGCGTGATGGGAGCCGGCCTAATAGAGTCGAAGCGAGACCATTTATATCTAGGCCGTCTGCCCACGCGTCATCTACAGGAGTCACTGCAGCAGGAAACCTCCCAGCATTCCTGAACGCAATGGATATTCGCTAACCCATAGAGGTTTAGAACATAGAGGTAAAAAAGCATTTAAATAAATTCATTTTTACTTCGTAATATGACTAAAATTGGGTGATCTACGAATAACTAGGTTTTTTTTTTTTAACTTCTCGAATTTTGGGATGTAAAAACTCACTATGCTTCACAAAAATCTCAGACAGTCATAAATGTCCTCCGTATTTTTTTTCCTACCTTAACCTCTAAATTGCTAAACGATTTTCATGAATTTTGAAATCGTCAAGGTTAAATATTACATGTAAGATAGAGATTCTCCCGATATAATAAATGAAAATTTATGTATGTTGTTCTAGAATATTTTAAAGTATTAATTACAATTGGAATAATAACCTATTAAACAAAAATACTTATGAGTTAAAAGCTCTTTATATTTTATCGAAATATATTAAATAGTAAAAAGTTGTGGTAAAAAAAATACTATAAATTAATAAAGAAAAGAATATTTGTGAGTGTTTTGGCATAATATTTTATGCTTTACTGTTTTGTATGAATGTAAATTATAATATTCACTTTAATTAAATGAATTTCAAAGAACAGTAAATTCACTTTAAAACAGTTGAAAAACAAATGATACTGAGTTTGTTTTAGAATATTAAATAATATTAAATAAGCTCTAAAAATATAAAGCTACCCTATAGAATTAAAATTTCCTTACAACAGAAGTGAAGCACATATATTCCTATCTCCAGAAAACAGGAATCTTCCAGATGTGAGATGGATACCTATTCATGTTCTCTAGAGATTGGAATGTAAGTCCGAAAGTGCATCATTCGAAGAAAAATGAAATTCCAGAGCAAAGTTGCTCTTATATTTTAGTCCTTGAATCAATTTAAAACCTGTGTACCCTGTTAAAAATATATCTCATTTCTTTTAATAAAATCTTTTGTCTTGAAGCGACGTTTGAAACAATTTTATGATAGAAAAAGTTAAAAAATACAGTTCGCTATGAACACATGTATTCCAGTAGGGCTGGATTCGGAAAGGAAAAGGGGGGTTTACAGGAAGCAAAAAATTTACTTTAATATTCTAGATGCTATTAGAATTATTTTTTTAAATACGTAATAGGTGTCGAATATAATTTTTGACATTAATTTTATTCAAAGTTTTTACAAAAACGATTATTCAGTAAGACATTTAATAACGACACTATAAAAAAAAAAATCTAGAATAGTTAAACAGCCCCTTCATTATTTTAAAACAGATATATCCTATTTAAATTTTGGGGCTTCTTTATACAAAAAGTAGAATGCATTTTTTATAGGCTAAAATCGGATTAGAACAAGGGAATTTCAGTGAAATTCTGAAATAAGTAATCGTCAAATTATTTAATGATACTAGAACTGTATAAATAAAATAAAGAATATAAAAAATACGTATAATTTCTTAACAATATAAAGCACTCAAGCAAAGTTCCCATTATCAACAGCACGTACTGGGACCAATTTTCAAAATGGTTGTTTCATTCAGAAAGATCTTCAAAACAAAAAGAAAATTGGTCAAACTCTGATGTTTTAGTGATAATTTGAGATATGTCACTTAAGAGCGACGTGATCACAAAGTAAATTCTTCCTGAACGTGTAAACAAGCAATAAAGGAAGATAATAATTAAGAATTAAAAATTTCGTGAGAATTAATCTACAAATAGCTACCTCTTGTTTACAAAAATGAAAAGCTCAAATAAATGCTTAACTCGAATTAATAATTCATCGAGAAATAAGAAATAAACGACAATAAAACATGAATTACGATATTAAATAATGAATTTCATTCTTAAGACCTCATAAAATAATAAGTATTCCCTTTCTCGTATTAATATCTGTATTTTATCGAAAACTTATAAAAAAATTTTAAACATTTAATCATTATTTGTTAGTCTGAAATGCGCCTTTACCATAATCTCATAATCTTTATCATATATATATATATATGTATTGTCATTTTATAGATTTTATAGTAATATTATTTCGCTATTACTTAAAATAGGAATCCATTAGCGAATTCCGCAGGAATGTAAATATTAAAATTATTCTACGAAAAATTCTTTGAAATTAAAAAAAAAATATGTTCTCATATTTTTCGCCTACAAAACACAAATAATTATTGTCACTAAAATTCATGAATGTGCGTGGGTCAAAACTGTACAGTTCATTTTTTCTCAATGAAAAGTTAAGCTGATTATTGAGCAAAATCGAACAAATAGAAGTGGGATTACCTGAAATGTTCAGAGCTAGTACAAAAAAATCTCTCGATACAACGGATGATTTAGTTAAGAATCAGGAAACTAAATACAGATAAATTTATAGATAAAATAAATATTTTAGGAGTTTCACAGTAAAATTGGACAGTTATAAGTGGTTTATTCTATATATCCTGGAGAAAATTTTGCATGCGCTCTTAAATGTAAAAATAAATTTAGATTACCTAAATTAAGCAAATAGGAGAGAGGGGGTTACCAGAAAAGTGGCAGAACGAGAAATTTTTATACTGCAGCGGGCGTAATATTCAGTTTAGAGCAATGAAACTCAACACATATTTGTTTTTGTGATAAAAGATACAGTCCTTACGGGAGGTGGATTTTTTAAGTGGAATGTCCAATCAACTGATAAACAGAGGAATTCACGTATTTATAGTTGATCCTGATAGAGGGATTTTTTTAAATAATAAAAATAATAATAACCAATAATTGGTGGCCTGAGTCACAATGGACAGAAATTTGGGAGCGCTTCATGTGTAATTTAAAATAATGAAACTGAACCGCCGAACAAAGCTATAATTCCAGACTGAGAGTTAGAATCTCAGATTGTGCAACAGAGCTAACATGTTTATAACTATTTCAAGATCGCGAGCATTATGATAATTATTTGAAAATCTTCAGTGAAGAGTTAGCAAAGCGACAGCTGAAAATGGCTAGATGTCGAACTAGGGAACGGTGAGGACATAGGACTTGGAAGCCTGTTAGACTTAAAAATAACAACATTTGACTGGAAATTCGATTTCTCCGAGTGTCCATCGGCAACTCCTAATTTGCCAAACGAAATAAATGAACGAAGAGGAAATTATTCTTGCTTGCATAAGTGGGACGCAATTCGCCAGCTGCAGCTGTCTTGCACTAATGCACTAAGCGTCCGGACAATGGAACCACTGTAGTCTTCTGTTCGATAGATGTCACATCTTCATCAAGACGAAGGCAATAGGCTCTCTGTCGTCACAACGTTAACAATAGTCTCATTCGCCTTATTTCATTGTAGTCTTCTCATTCCTACAGCAATTGCCTAATTGATTCCTCTTTTTCAAACTAGATTTCCACTGAAGAAAGAAATATATTCACGTAGGTATATAACGCGACTTCTAGAAAATTACCTTTGATTCTTCCTCCTTCTTGAATCAGAGATGTTAAAATTTATCTTTTAATGAATACATTTCTTGGCATTAACTCTCGTGTCTCCATGTTTAAATATAATAAAACCAAAATCATAACTTTTTCTGCACACAATTATGTAAATTCTTTAACGACGAATATCAGCAATGGGAAATGAGAGGTTTGAAGCAACATTACAACAAAATAAACAATGTTTATCTCATGATTAGTTTTATAACTTGTACATAACGTATCGTGATAGTATCATGTCCACGTATATTAAAAATAATTAAATGTGGCACCAGAAAAATTTCTGTTAATAAATTAAAGAAAAACAGACCATACATTTTTTTTTTAAATCCTCCAGCCGAACTACTTGTTATCCCTAGAAAAAGCTTTACATACTTAATTTACAACATTATATCTATGGATAGTGGGGACTTACAAAAAAAAAAATTTAAAGATAAATGTTTTTAAGGAGTTAAAAACTGCAGTACAATTTTTACGCTGTTTCTTGTTATTAACGTACAGATAACAATTTTATAGAAAAATAATATATATATTTTTAAATACCCTGGGTGGCTAAAGCACGCTCTTCAAAAACCACATCACATATCTTATCGCAAGAACTCTATCGCATCCGGATCCAGACTATCGCCTTCCGCACAACACTATCGCAGCGAATATTCTGTCAGACTGCATTTCTAGTCTTGAGAACTTTGATTATCGCAAACCGCTGACGACCTACTAACAGGTATTTTCTTCATCTCTCTTATCATGAAAATACTATTTTTATAAACAACAGAGATATGCGATTTGATAATTCCCTAATCTCTCCCTTCCCGTCCTACAACGGTGGACGCTGAAGGTTAGATGTGCTCTACCCATAGAAAAGAGATTAACTTCATCATAATGATTACCGTGTCATATCCCTGTTTCCCGTGTCTAAACGATCCTTTAAATAAACTTCTAAGCAGGTTTACTTTCGCGGAAGAGGAAATCTGGACGAGTCAAGCTGGTTTCCGGAGATGATCGGACTATTATGGAACGGAATTATGAATATAAAGTCCCAACACAACACACCAGTTTGTCCACAAAAAAAGTGAACGACCTAAGAGAGATGGGAATCCTAAGAACTAACACGTCTCTTGAAGTTGTCGATGAAAGACATACGTCATTCAGTCCGACTACTTTACTGAATGACCCCTGACAAGCGTTTGTAAGATTTGCTTGATTCCTCTTGAACCTTACATCAAATAAAATTGTATGGGTTTTGGGAGAAATCCAGACAAGCCAAATGATCTTCATCTCAACTGGGATTTGTTGTCGATCTGGATACAGTTACCATAAAGCCTTTGAGAAACTCTAGGTCGCCGTTCTAACTGCGGAGTTGGCTGTAAAGGAGAAGAAGTCAAAATATATGTAAGTTTGGGGTTGGTGGCGACCATGCAAAGAATGGGAATCCACATTAGAAAGTGTGAAAGAGTATTTAGGACTCATATTGACACCGGCAAACGAAAAGTGGACATTCAACTGGTCATATAAAATTCTCTAAAATGTGCAAAATTATTCGTGTCACGCCACGTTCAAATCAATACTTACCAGACCTAAACCATCATAAAAAGAGCGAAATTTTTAAATTTATCTAAGAATGATTTTACGAAAAATAGTTAATCCAGTGAGAGATGGAGATGGATGAAGGATTTGGGGAGAAGAAAGAGCTTTATGGCATTTGCACAGATTTGGTGAAGTTTATTTTCGTGGAGATTGGATGGGGAGTGAGGGGGCTCAGCCAAGTCACAGTAATAGAGGCAAAAGAAATCCCATGAAAAGTAGTGGATAGCTCTTCACTCGAAGAAATGGTAGGCCATGACTTAGATGGGTTGAAGTGGCAGCGAACCTTTTGAGCTTTTTAAGAATCAGAAGCTGGAGTCGGTGGCACGAATGGCGGCGATTCGTTGAGGAGCCGAACCGAGGGTTGTAGCGACACGAAGGTTAAGTTGAACTTCTTTTTCTGATAAGGGAAGGTAAAAAACAAATAAAAACAGTCGTAATAGTCTTTTAAGTGAAGCAGTACACTTGTAACGTAATTAGAAGAAGAACTTCACAGTCTTGCAGGTTCTAAAAATATAGTTTTATTTTACCAAAATTGTTACAATGCTCTAAAATTTTTAAAAAAATTAAGTGCTTTTACAAATTTGGAAGGTCTTATAACTTATTAATTATATAAAAATGCCTAGAAAGTATATTATTCTCAAACTTTTGCTAAATTCATTTAAATGTATTCTATTATCAGAGAGCATAATAAGATTTTGATAAGAGATAGTGCGGATAAATGGGCTTTGTCTATTACAGTGAGAGACATTCAAGATATTTACTGTCATTAATGAATGTTTTGTTGTTATCAATTCTTTATTAGCTAAATAAGACATTTATGAACTCATTCATCAATATTTTTGCTCTCTTCTATTGATTAAGAAAATATCTAAAAATAATAGTAAATAAAACTAATAAAACTTATTATATATTGGTATATACACCAGTTATATACTGGTGTATATTAGTCCAGAATCTGCTTAATGGATTTTCTTGCACGCAAAATATTCTAAAAATGAAAGGATGAGACAAAATAAAATTACAACAGGGAAAAAGATACTGTAGAAGAAGCAAAAAAGATTTCCTTACTTCTCGGTTGTGATTTAATATTCCTACTCGATTTGGCTCATTTTTTTGTTAATTCTGTTTTGGGAAAACCCTAAAGTTTTTGCTATCCTTATTCCGCTTATTATTACTTCGATATATACATATATATATATATA
>KZ808813.1:36545-58551 GCA_000696205.2 Oncopeltus fasciatus
GGGATTAGATAGCTACAAGTAAAATATTTACTAAATGACTATGTTTTGAAACAAAGAACAATGCACACATCAAGAAAAATTAAATTACATTAGTGCTACCAATAGTTAATGTGCTCTTCCAGGAAAATGTCCATTTGTAAGAATAATAACATTTTTTAACCAAATAAACTTTAGTAATTTTAAGATCGGTAAGTGTCTGAAATAAATAGGAAGTTTTAGCTCGCAACACATAATTTCGTCAGAATATTCCAATGTTTTTAGAATAGTGACACAGAAGCAAGGAAAGTATGTCGCATACGATAAAAAAGTCAGATACAAACGACAGACTAGGGACTATTTGCTGAACAGGAAAATTTCAGGGAAAAGTTTAGGGAGAAGAATAAAGAGAATACCGACAGTCGCGTAAACTGAGTAGTTGTGCCATGTTCACATGTAGGCTTCCATGATCTCCTGGCATATCCATGAATTCTTTCGGGCGGATTTGACCATGTAGAAAAGTTACTTCTTGCCTAGCATTCGCACAACATGTGATGGCTTCTTCAGGGGCTGAAAGTGGAATGAATGGGGTACATTCTATTATCAGCAATGAGGAAACCATCACATGATGTGCAATAGCTAAGTAAGAAGTAACATTAATACATGGTCAAGTCCGCCCGGAAGAATTTATGGATAAGTTACCCATATTTTCTTAAAGTCGGGCTAAAGTAAAAGTAAAAGAGTAATTCAATCTCGTAAACCGAAAAGGGCAATGATGGAAAAAGTTAATGTCACTGAAACTTGCTTTGGAGTAAAGTTAGGAGGAAAGATGAGTCATAAAATATGAATTTAGAAAATTGTATCTTGCACGTATTAAATTATACAGATTTTTGGTTCACAACTCTAGTTTTAAAAAAAATGATATTAGGGGATATTTTAGTTGGATTTTCCTCTAAAATTCCCTTACCCACTTCAGTTGTCACCCAAATCTTGTTGAAATGAAGCCTAAATACTATATCGTTGAAAAGCTAATACTTAAAGGGTGTTGTTTTCCCATAACTGTGTTGCGAACTGTCTTGAACTTCTATTGGGGGCCACTGTGAGAATACTCCCAGTAGGTTAGAACACATTGCCGCCCTACATATACTCTTGTGCAGTCCATGATACAGCCAAAGAAAAAAGAGAAAAAGTCGGCATGGGTTCCACCAGAGATGGAGCATGACTGATCAGCTGTTCCACGAGTCGTTCATGGTCATTTATAGTTCTTCCGGTGTCACACTCGGCATGTTAACAGAGCTTGGCCTCCGTGCTTGGCTCAGAGATTCTCTATACATAACTCCACCATCCCCTAAAGGGGCTCACAGTAATCAGAGCTTGAAAAGTTTGTTTACGAGATCATATATATATATAAATTTCAGACAGTAGATCCCTAATGATGCTTCTGGCTCCAGGAAAAGTTGGTTGATTGATAATGTTTTTTTTCAAAAATGTCAATGACGATGTATAACCTAAATTATCACGTGTAATTAGGTGAATTTCACACATATATGAAGTGTTTTTAAAATAAAGGCCGCTACTCAGCGTATGTTTGTCAATGCGGAGATCTCACTTGTTAAGATGGGCATTTATAACAGTAAATAACTAATTTTAGTATTGTATTAAATGCCGATTAATTTAATAAAAAGGAAAAAATAATGTCGCTCAAGCTATCTCTAGGCTGACCGTGAGGTTATTGGTAGGGATTCAACCTTCCCAGTTATATAGTTACATATGTTGCTAATGGCACGCCTATTGGAAAATAAAATCAAGTAAAAATGTCGAATAATTGAATTAAAACATAATATGAACAATACGTTTTCATAACCGTTTACAATATAATAAATAGTAAATTAGGTAATGTAGGACATTGACGGTTATTAAAATTATTCTTCGGCAATACTCTCCTCGCTTTCTTAGCCAGTTTGAGGGATTGAATTGAAGGAAACCTCAAAAAGAGAGGAGTAAATGCTCAACTCGTGTCCTTTAGAAATAAAGAAAAATGCTGAAATATGCAAATGTGTATACCTGAACTAATTTATATAAAAATGAAGTTTAGAACGATCAATATTTATTAATTTTCTTCTCCCATGTAGGAGAGACAATCTTTTTCAAAAGTCACTATACTTGGAAATCTGATAAAATTATACAAGAAATTAGAAATTATACAAATTTAGGAGCATCTATTGAATATTTTAAGCTACTAGTGTAAAAACATATATGAATTTGTTGTGGGGAAAACTCTACATTTGTACAATTAATGAGAGGGAATAGAATATAAAAAACTATCTGTCCCAGCCATTTTTTTATATTCTATTCCCTCTCATTAATTGTTTGAAATTTACGTGGGATAAAATACCACAACCAAATTAAATATCTACATTTGTACCTATAATTTCCAAAAAAATTCAGGAAAAAATCATACCTCATTTGCATTTGGCAATTATATGACACTGATTTTAATCAATGTTTTTTTCCAATATGATTATTTCACTTCCACTGTGTTTTTCTTTGTTTTTTTAAAACATTTTTTTAGTTTATTTATTCTATTTTATCTTATTACCATATTTTAATTTTTTTTTTTTATTAAGCTGTCCCTAGATTATAAAGATATATACGGAGCACTACACCGAGAAATATTGCTTTACTATCGGTCTGAACACCACAGGAGGGGAAAAAAAATAGTGAATAGGGGAACGGGGTTGAATTAATATTATAATACCGTTAAAATTATTTGAAATTTTTACAATAAATATTATTAAATATGGGGATTAGATAGCTACAAGTAAAATATTTACTAAATGACTATGTTTTGAAACAAAGAACAATGCACACATCAAGAAAAATTAAATTACATTAGTGCTACCAATAGTTAATGTGCTCTTCCAGGAAAATGTCCATTTGTAAGAATAATAACATTTATTAACCAAATAAACTTTAGTAATTTTAAGATCGGTAAGTATCTGAAATAAATAGGAAGTTTTAGCTTGCAACACATAATTTCCTCAGAATATTTCATTGTTTCAGAATAGTGACTCAGAAGCAAGGAAAGTATGTCGCATATGATAAAAAAAATGTCAGATACAAACGACACACTAGGGACTATTTGCTGAACAGGAAAATTTCAGGGAAAAGTTTAGGGAGAAGAATAAAGAGAATACCGACAGTCTCGTAAACTGAGTAGTTGTGCCATGTTCACATGTAGGCTTCCATGATCTCCTGGCATATCCATGAATTCTTCCGGGCGGATTTGACCATGTAGAAAAGTTACTTCTTGCCTAGCATTCGCACAACATGTGATGGCTTCTTCAGGGGCTGAAAGTGGAATGAATGGGGTACATTCTATTATCAGCAATGAGGAAACCATCACATGATGTGCAATAGCTAAGTAAGAAGTAACATTAATACATGGTCAAGTCCGCCCGGAAGAATTTATGGATAAGTTACCCATATTTTCTTAAAGTCGGGCTAAAGTAAAAGTAAAAGAGTAATTCAATCTCGTAAACCGAAAAGGGCAATGATGGAAAAAGTTAATGTCACGGAAATTTGCTTTGGAGTAAAGTTAGGAGGAAAGATGAGTCATAAAATATGAATTTATAAAATTGTATCTTGCACGTATTAAATTATACAGATTTTTTGTTCACAACTCTAGTTTAAAAAAAAAATGATATTAGGGGATATTTTAGTTGGATTTTCCTCTAAAATTCCCTTACCCACTTCAGTTGTCACCCAAATCTTGTTGAAATGAAGCCTAAATACTATATCGTTGAAAAGCTAATACTTAAAGGGTGTTGTTTTCCCATAACTGTGTTGCGAACTGTCGTGAACTTCTATTGGGGGCCACTGTGAGAATACTCCCAGTAGGTTAGAACACATTGCCGCCCTACATATACTCTTGTGCAGTTCATGATACAGCCAAAGAAAAAAGGGGAAAAGTCGGCATGGGTTCCACCAGAGATGGAGCATGACTGATCTGCTGTTCCACGAGTCGTTCATGGTCATTTATACTTCTTCCGGTGTCACACTCGGCATGTTAACAGAGCTTGGCCTCCGTGCTTGGCTCAGAGATTCTCTATACATAACTCCACCATCCCCTAAAGGGGCTCACAGTAATCAGAGCTTGAAAAGTTTGTTTACGAGATCAATGCGACTGCTATATCATTTATTTTTAGTTTTCTTCATTCCCATTAGAAATTTTTTTATTACATTTGACACTTACAATTAAAATATAATTTATGCTGGAGGACGAACCCTATGGCATGTTCACCTCTTCACGCTTCAAGATGAAATATAAGAATCATTAAAATCATTTTCCAAGATTTGCTGGCATAAGATAGGAAAACAAAACTTCTTTTTCTTTCTCCATGATCTTTCTAAATCGGAAAAAAATTCTAATTCTAGAATCGTTTTCATAAAAGACTTGATTTACATAATTGAAAGGAAAGTGCAAAATTCATAATGTATTATGTCTTATAATATTATATGTATTATGTCGTATTTTAACTGTTAAAAATAATAATGATGACATAATAAATGTGTCTTTCTATTTTTTAACGCTTAAACATTTTCCTCTCCAATGAGTCATCCTCGGGGATTACAGAAGATAATGTCAAATGAGAGTCAGTAATTTCGTAACATGCCAATAATAACGAAATATCATAATTTTGATATTTGGTTCTCCTCTTAACCAACTCTTTACAGTTTAGACCAAAATCTTTCATTAAGAAATTCAATCAACTGCTTTCAAATATATATGATTTTCAAGGGGCTATCTATTCAGTTTCTCATTTTTAAAGCCGGTATACAATCTAAAAAAATTGTGAAAAATCGCGTTTTAGTACAAACGTGAATAGTTAAAAATTTTTTTGCAGTGTAACTACTAAAAAAATCAATATATTTCGATTCATTGTCATTTTTAAGAAATTTCCTGAAGCATGCCGATATCTCCAATGGATGAGATATTTTTTTATGGCATTCAGTGCAGATATTGGCTAATCGTGTAAGAATGCTTAAGTATATATTTACAGGATCGTGCGTTGAACTTTTCTAAAGAGGGCAGATGTGAAGGACTCAGACTCATAGGCAGGAATGAGAGGCCTTGAAGTCGAATCCGGGCCCCAAGAATAGCTTTCGTTCTTGTAGGCGCTCTGATTGGACGGCGAATTACTGACCCGCCAACAAGAACAGAGGAGCATGACTCCTAACCGCAAATCTCTGAGCTTCATGAAGCCCGCAGGGGAACTGTTTAGTTTTTTCTGCGACTTTCTACTAGGAAATGCAGCCGGACAAGGAAGGAACCGTGAAACGACAGCCATGAACTTCTTATGAGGATCCAACATACCGAGAGAAGGCTGGCACGCAGGAGCTGCGCGAAGCTAGCAGATTTCCCAAGTCTCAATGAAGATGGTCACAAAGAAAGGTAAATAATGGTCACTCTGGTCATAACAGCTGGAGGAAGCAATGAGATTAAAAGGTAAGATCACATTCAGGTAGACTGTTTCAGAGAGAAGAGTGCAGTATGCATTCTACCCCAATACTTACATTCTTTAATATTTCCTTCAAAATGTGCTATTCCAAAAAAATATACGTTAGAAAATAAAATTTTACACGTTCTAATCTATAAAATTTTTCAAAACACTAACGTAGTTAAAATATTAAAAAATATAAATTTTAATCCTAAGATGATTTTAGTTGGGGTTCGGTCGAGGTAGATCCAAAAAAAAACACAAATTAAAAAAATGTATTTTTTAATGAAGGATTATCTGCCAACGTTTCGGCTTACATTGTAAGCCATCTTCAGGGCTGTAGAAATACAATGTCATGAGAATACAATAATATTTGAAATTAGTATAATAGAGAATTATANAGAGAATTTTTTTTTTTTTGGTCGGGTTGTCAACTCAGACCGAACTAAATAAAATTCTATACTAAAGAACAGTAGATAATTTTAAAAAATGCATATTTTTTAAATTGTATTTTATTGATCTACCTTGACCGAACCCTAACAAAAAAAAAAACATTTAATTTTCTATATTCTTGTCAATAAGATTAGAAGAAAGGGAAAGAAAATTTCCAAGGTCCCATTTTTTCCAAATGTCAAAGGCATAGAATATAGCATACAGTTTCACCATTCAATTAAATTTTATAGTTCATGTAAGTCCTGACGCCTAATTGATCCAAATTCAACGCTTAAAATTATAAACAATTACATTAGTTGCTTTTAACTAATGCAATACGAAAAGCAAAATAAGTTTCTAAGAAAGACCGGCTCGATAGAAAAGGAGAACATCACATACGTCAGGAGAATGCAAAATGTGTTTTTTTTTTGCCACAGTGAGGGTCATATTTAGTTAAGAATAAGGAATCATTTATTACATAACACCCTTTCTATTAGCAATTAAAAGTGAAAAGCCAAATGTCATCGAGAAAACTGAAAACTTTAAGCTATCGAAGATATAACAAACACACTACACACACACATACGAATGACTACACACACACACACACACACACACACACACATATATATATATATATGTATGTATATATAATAGAATTTAATAAAAAAAATTGCAAAAAATAAATATCTATGGATTATATTTAACAAAATCCCAGAAAAGATTACAAATGTTTTATAAGTGATTTGTGAGATGTGCTTATAGGCAAATGTTTATTTTTATTTTTTTTTAATAGTGATCTTTTATCATTTAATTTCTACATTTATATCTGTTTAATTATTGGCCATGGGATTTATCATTAAACTGTGCAGCGTTTATCTCAATGAAGTTTAGCACAATGCTTATTTGCAATAAAGTGACTTCTCCCCAAAAGAAATTATATTTATCCAACCGACATTCTATGTTTAGGACCTGTCTGTATAAATCAATATTTCATCGGGGTATGCTAATTTACTATCTATCATTAATTGCATTGATTTGTGGCTTTACAGACGAATGCCCAAAATATCTTGGACGGCTATGCAGACGAACGAGGCCGTCCTTAGCTCAGCGAATGCGGTCCGTGACTTGCTCCTCAAAATAAAACACAGAAGGATCCTCCAGCTGGTTATGATAGGAAGGACTGATGGTCCAAGAGCATTTGGAAGGAAACAGGCCTCTTGGCTAAAAACTATTACAAAAGGGACCGAGATAAGGAATGTAGAACTATTATAAATAATTTTTTTTTGTGGTAAATTTTAAGGATTTTTAGTGCTAGGGAACAGAATAAAAAATCTTACAGTCCCAGCCAGTACTTGAACCTGGATCTCCTGCTTTCCGGGCCGGTGCGTTTTCCATTTATGCTAACGAGACAAGTCTGATAAGTTATTAAATTCCCCGCACAAAAGTCAAGAGTCTAACCTCGACGATATAACGTCGATATAACTAAGACGATATATTCGTCTGCCTCGGAGGTTAAACTCTCGACAAAAGTGCGGGGAATTTAATAACTTATCAGACTTGTCTCGGTAGCGTAAATGGAAAACGCAACGGCCCGGAAAGCAGGAGATCCAGATTCGAGTCCTGGCTGGGACAGTTAGATTTTTTATTCTGCTTCCTTGCACTAAAAATTCTCGTCATGTTAGACGCCAACGTTAAGGAGACTTGAAACGACACGCAAAGAAGAAGTATGCCAATTACTTAATATGACCCTCCCTCCCTTTCCATACCTCGAATTTAGATGTGGGTTGTCGTTTCGTAGCACTCACAATCAGCCCTAATGATGAATCTGCGGTTTCCGTCAATGCCATCAAGTCGCCATCGGGCCCTGAAGCCGGCAGAGACACCGTTATCGCGAGAGAAAGCACCCCCAAGAAGGGTGAGAAGAAAGAGGAGGGGGTTCGGAGACAAGAGATCAATAGTCTCATTGACAGGAAGATTGTCTCAGAGGGTTCACCCACATGGCACTCGACAGAGCCTTCCACCGTCAGATCCCTAACGCTAAGCTTCTGTAAACGCCAAGTATACGGGATCCATAGAAACCATAGTCATCACAAGCACCTTTTCCAAAATACAGCCCGAAAGTGGACTTATGGCACTGCACGGAGCATAACTAATTAAGTTATAAATACCACCATATGAAATTGTTATATGATTTGTTTTATAGTGGCACACAGGTTTTTTTTCTCGTTGTTTAGACTAGAAAATTTAAAAATAAAACTCCTTCAAAGTCTGATGTAAAAACGTTAAAAAAAAAAAAAGATTATTCATGAAAATCTCCATTAAAGCTGCAAACGTTAATAGTAAACATTTTTATGGAAAGATCAGTTGCAAAGATAAAATCTCAAGCCTGGCATTTCTGGTATAAGTTTCACGCGTTCGAAAAAAATCAGTCAACCCAATACCATGGGTTCTTTGAAAATGCTGAGAATTAATAGAAACATCCCCCACCCTCTCTACAGCCGAAAATATTCAACAGAAGGCTACATAAGAAAATGTAAATAAATTATGTGACTTCTGTGAATTAACATTATTAATCTTAGAGTAGCTGGATTATTAATTTCACTAAAATCTGATAGATGTTAAACTAGTAATAATAATAATTAGGGAGTATAGCTGATAACGTAGAATATATAAAATTTGAAACCTTGAATTTTACGAAGTTTCAAACGCAAAAAGTTTTGAGAAAATCGGTTATAATTTTTGTCAAGTTGATTACAAATCAAAAACTGTGTAGAGCAGGAGTCTCTATCCCCCCACTTGCCGTGATGAAGATCTGGAATTTAGGCCGAAAAATGACCTAAAATAAAAAAATTTAATAAAAAACCTTTTTTGTTTACAAATTAGTTTTTAATTCTCCCTAGACCGAATCCCTGACTAACCTCTAGTCATTTTTTTTTTTTTTTTTAATTTTATTTTATATTAAGAAGCACACCCGGAGCAGTGTTTTTCCTGAGTAGAGTCAGAGATAGACGAGACTCGACAGGCACTGAAGTTAAGTCCGCAGTTGTCCTGAATTTTTTTTTGGTTTTTTTTTTTTACTACTGCCTCGTTTATTAGTAAAAAAGTGATATATACAAAATTTGCTATGAAATAGCAGTCCATGTGCTATGGTGGTGTGAGTGTTATTGGTACACCACCTGTAGCGACTCTTGCACCCGTAGGTATGTGCGGGTTATGTCCTGAAGTTGTCCTCTAGCAGATCAATTAATACTTCAAGCAATCGACATGTTCGAGAGAGTGAAAGTTATTTGAGGTTACACTTGTGTGCTCCCTTCAGCCAATTAGACTCTTACTTCCTCACAAGGGGACTTTCAATAGGTTATCCCTAAGGTTAGATGTACCTACAGGTTACAAGTCATCCCTAACGGAATAGGGACAAATCCATGGACAAATGGATTGAATTGAATAGTTATTCAAGTTATTTAACCAGCTCAGTCCGGTTATTAATAGTCATTTGATACCAAGATCTTTTATTTATTTATTTACTTTTTTTTTTTACGGAAAGCAATGTAATTGTAAAAGTTTATCTGTCGCTAAACAAGCAATCCTAATTAATACGGCAAATCTACAAAAAATAAAACTTCTCCAAAGTAATTTTCTGAGTCAGCCATTAGATAAAATTTTGAAAACGTTAGGACGGCTTTCAAATAGGTTTGAGACTAGTTTGAGTGGATACTAGTATGAAATCAATCTCAGGATATCTGGAATAAATATTATATTTTCAATAAAACTAGTTCAATTTGAAGAAGTACTGACGGCTGCATGGTAGATAATTTAAGTTTAGTTTGTTGACCTGTTAGTCAAAATACGTTTTATTGAATAGTAAATAACTCTATAATACCGTAAAAATTATCATATTTCCCAGTTTCTCATCAAGAAGAAACGATTCGAATCATCAAAATACTACAATCCAAAATGTAGCTCTCAAATGAGCGTTCAACATTTCATCGAGGAATGCCCATATTACACTAATCTATTTACCATACATGCAAAAACCTCCCAAGACAACTGACGGCATCCCTGGCAAACAATGAATCCAATGTAGCCAATTTATGTGCATTTTAAGAGAAACAGGCATATATGAAAAAATTTAATTAACCCAACAGTCAAGGCGTAATAACCATGATGTTGATCGCCCTATAACCTGATCCTAAATCCTATAATCCAAAATGTCGCTACGTATTTACTATTCATTCTGTATTTCTCCAGCGTTTTAATAATAATCAAAAATATAACTTCCTTAAATCTCAACTAAACAATTAAAAAATAAAATTAACCTAAATGACCAGTAATTAAAAAGTAACAATTTCATATATGTCAATTAAAAAAGTAATTTCAGTGAATAATTTTTTTAAATTATAAATGTTTAATATGTGTCTGTATATATATTGTAAATAACATAGAGATTTAATTATAACAATACTTTAAAAAATATTAGTCATGGCACAATAAAATAAATAACAATATTATAATATAATAATCAAATGACTTCCGAAACAACAACAATTCTTTTATCTTGCAACAAATATTAATTTTTAATCTCACTAAGCTTTTGGACTTAACACCTGGGTGTTGTTTTCCCATAACTGTGTTGCGAACTGTCTTGAACTTCTATTGGGGGCCACTGTGAGAATACTCCCAGTAGGTTAGAACACATTGCCGCCCTACATATACTCTTGTGCAGTCCATGATACAGCCAAAGAAAAAAGAGAAAAAGTCGGCATGGGTTCCACCAGAGATGGAGCATGACTGATCAGCTGTTCCACGAGTCGTTCATGGTCATTTATAGTTCTTCCGGTGTCACACTCGGCATGTTAACAGAGCTTGGCCTCCGTGCTTGGCTCAGAGATTCTCTATACATAACTCCACCATCCCCTAAAGGGGCTCACAGTAATCAGAGCTTGAAAAGTTTGTTTACGAGATCAATGAGACAGCTATATCTAAGATGAAAGAAGCCGTCATTAATTGCGGATCGGGTGTAGACGAATACTAGGGAAGGGAATAAGAAAGTGCATATAAAATATAAGCAGCAGAATATGTATTNATTTAATTTAGCAACAGACAGTATTATTTTTTTTTAAAGTCAACTTTATTATAAATATTTAAAGACAATACGCATCAATAGTCTCAAGATAACTTCTCAAACACATCACAGAAGCTTATAAAGAAGTGCTTAAAAAATAGTCAAAGCGCTTAAACGCATCATAAAATAGTAGCCTGAGCCATTAAATCTACACCAAGAAAAAAATAGAGCTAAAATCTGACCTCTCAATGAACATTCTGAGTCCCATATCTCACCTGTGGAAAAAGAAAGAATTGTTAATTAAAGAATATACAAAATATTTATCATAAACATATATAATAATGTAAATTTTCTAAACATTATTGAAAACAAAGACAAAATATTAAATAGTATATGTTTTACTTTCTTTTTTTTTTTTAAATTATTTTCTTTTAAAGCTGATTTCCTGAAGAAAATCAAGCTGGTCACCTACGTACTTGGACGTAGTTAATACTAGAGTAACCAAATAAATTGTAGTACATAATGGGTGTAAAATATAATGTTCTAACATTAATATTCTACATTTATAAATAAAAGAACCATATTAGGTATATGTTTAGAAATGTATCTTCGAGAGTAAGTTGGCCTCTTATTTTTAAAATATAGCTTCCGAATTCATTATTTAAGTCATCTACTGATAAACATTAAAATAATCCTTTTTTGACTGAAGTTAGATGAGCGGTGGGACGTGAGAGGAAGGATAAAAATAAAATCGTCATTCCTTAGTTATTGTTAGCATTAGAAATGTGAATGAAAAATAGTTACGAAATGTAATTCTCTGACAGCTTAACCATTCTTTCCACTGAACCCTACCAACACAATCTGATGTAAAAACGTTAAAAAAAAAAAAAGATTATTCATGAAAATCTCCATTAAAGCTGCAAACGTTAATAGTAAACATTTTTATGGAAAGATCAGTTGCAAAGATAAAATCTCAAGCCTGGCATTTCTGGTATAAGTTTCACGCGTTCGAAAAAAATCAGTCAACCCAATACCATGGGTTCTTTGAAAATGCTGAGAATTAATAGAAACATCCCCCACCCCCTCTACAGCCGAAAATATTCAACAGAAGGCTACATAAGAAAATGTAAATAAATTATGTGACTTCTGTGAATTAACATTATCAATCTTAGAGTAGCTGGATTATTAATTTCACTAAAATCTGATAGATGTTAAACTAGTAATAATAATAATAAGAGAGAATAGCTGATAAAGTAGAATTTATAAAATTTGAAACTTTGAATTTTAAGAAGTTTCAAACGCAAAAAGTTTTGAGAAAATCGGTTATAATTTTTGTCAAGTTGATTACAAATCGAAAACTGTGTAGAGCAGGAGTCTCTATCCCCCCACTTGCCGTGATGAAGATCTGGAATTTAGGCCGAAAAATGACCTAAAATAAAAAAATTTAATAAAAAACCTTTTTTGTTTACAAATTAGTTTTTAATTCTCCCTAGACCGAATCCCTGACTAACCTCTCCTCATATCAATGTTTTTGTTCTCATTAGCCTTACNAAAAAAAAAAAAAAAAAAAAAAAAAAAAAAAAAAAAAAAAAAAAAAAAAAAAAAAAAAAAAAAAAAAAAAAAAACCCTAAAAACAGAAGAGGTACGACGATCATTCACACTACTCGACCCTTCATTCATCATACTCCGTCCTAAAAGGAATTCCTAGGTTTGTTTCAGTAGAAGAAGATTACGTCTCCTGTTTTTTGTCATCGCTCCGGAGAATAGCGTCAGAAAGTCCAAGACATCCATAATTTAGAGCTCAATTCTTTCTTATAGATTGGGATTCACAAGAAACATACTCTCCTCCACCAGAAACAAGAATGTCGGACCTTCAGTCTTCATACTTCCTCTTCCTTTACGCCGTTCTGAAGGCCGAACTTCAAATGCACTTACGATAACTCCTACAAAGAAGTTTTGGAAGCCCAAAGCATGAGCTATATTCAGATAGACTTCAACCTTACTTATTGGACTGTATTTAACTGACAGAACTGTGATTAAAAATAATGAGCAAAAAAATAATGAACAAGATTAGTGACAAGGACAAAATAAATTTACTCAAACGGTTAGTTAATTGATATCCAATAAAACTAGGACCAAATCCAATCTCAAGGCTGATTTTACCCACAAACACCACAATGGTCCTCTTAATATATTTGTAGTTGATTTCAATAATTTATCTCCACAGATTCGTTTGTAAGTTAAATATTAGTTTTAAAAAAATAAATAAATAATAATATTTTATCTGTCGCTAAACNATAAATAATAATATAAAAAAATATACGTAAATTTGTAAACAGCGTATTTATATAAATTCCAGTATTACTGATTATATTCCATAGGCATATAATATACATTATTTTATTTTTATTATTATATAGCAATACATTATTATATATTGATATAATATACATTAATACAACAAAGAATTAAAATTCATCAGGTAATTCTGAGCTAATTTGAATATATTTTGGAAAGGAAAATTTTAAAATCTCTTATCATTTAACTTTAAACAGTGCCATCTTGACTTGAAACTTATAATAAAATCTAGAATGCAAATAAAATAGTGAAATTTAAAATTTTAATAATATCTGAAATTCCAGATGACCATGAAGACCAATTTCAATTTTAGTGTCATGAATACTGAATCAACAACCCGACCTATCTTCATCAGTCTATGTTCTATAGGAATTAGCCAATTAATGCAACTAATAAATCCTCATACAAGTTTTATACTATGTAGGAACTCCAAGACTAATTTATTATTATGCTCTAAGAAATTCTAAAGGAAAACGAACAAAAAAATTTTTAACTAAAACTATATATAAATTCCTTATTACTTATTATGTTCAATATTGTAGAATTAATAATTTTTTGTCTCAAGAAAGCTAAGAAATCACAAATATATATAAAACTGTATCTAAGGAACAGGTAAATGATTTGCGAGTTTTCTTGTTTCGACTATTGATAGAACATAAAATATGTAAAAACTAATCACAAGTAATATATAATAATTTTAAGATTTAAAATTAACATGCTGACAATACATTTTTAAGATTATAATTTTAAAATTGAGCCGTTTTCCTTTTTTGGTTGTTCTCAAGCAAGCATTTTCCTATTTAATTTAGCAACATACTTTTGATATGTAATATCAACCGCTGTACGATAAGCCAAAGAGATACAAAGATACAATTATGAAATAGCTGAAATTATACAGGTGAAGAAAAGGACAAGTAATATGCCAAGATAACGGGTGATTTTTCACTGGACGAGTTCATTGGCCAGAAGAACTCTTGCCAATTCAGCAAACAGATCCTTCTTGGAAGTGAATTCTAGTCGGCTCTCACACTCTTCATTGCATTTGCACTTCAAGTGGATTCCAAATCGATATATTACAAGCATACATAACAAGGCAGAGATATATAACAATTTTGTCTTATAATTCATAGTCGAGACTGTCTAGTGCCAAGTTTGATAAGTGAAAATTTGCCATTATATCAAATAATCTTAGGAATAACAAATTTATAAGTATATTTATGTTGACAAATGAAGCGCTCTGTATTTATTTGAAAATCTGTTAAGCAGGAGCTAAGTTCCTCAAACAATTCTTATTAAATAAACATTAATAATCGATTAAATCCCTGAAGGGCACAGAAAGTAAGAAAAATCTCTGAGGTTGGTCGGAAAAACTAAGGAACGGACTAAATTATCACCCTGAATTACACCACTAAAAATTTTATTTTCATTTTAAAGAGGCAAAAAACATACATAATTACTCAAAGGTTGTGCTATACTTTTTATTCAACTTTTCAATATTATCCAAAGAATTGAAATAAAAATTTACTGAGAAATAAAACTATAATTATTGTTTCAAAATTGAATCAGGCAAGTGATCATAATTCTATTGCATTTATTCTTCTTTCTCAACAATCATCTGTTACAGATCATAATTATTAAGCTTTAAATTTTTGTTTACAGAAGAATCAAGTTTTATTCTATTGACAGTCAATAAATGATGTAAATTTTGATTATTCAAAATTCATTTTTAATATTGATATTATTATATCGAATGTTAATGATCAGTTTTTTCTATCAATTCACTGAGATATTCTGTTCACAAGGTAGAATTAAAAATAAATAAAGATTTATACATCTCAGAGCTCTTCAGACTAAGTTCACATTTTATATTTATCACCATAAGATGTACATTTGAAAAAGCAAATCAGAGGAAGACGTAATTCAAAGGAACGCTTAATTTTCGAGAGTAGTAAATGAAAAACATTAAATTATTTGTCAAATCGAGAGGAATATCTAAGAACTGTAACGGGTTTCGGAACTGGTTTTCAGAACAGTACAGTAAGAACGGAGCGTGAATATTGACTTAAGTAGCACAGACCCTCGAGCTAAAAATAAATTACATGCTCAATGACAGCAGTATTTCTTCCCCCGTTATCAGCTTTATAATTTATTTCTATATTATTGTACTGAATCCTCACCAAATAATGATGCCTCATCTATGAGCTATGTAACTCAGGGACTTAAAACTCCAGGGGTAGAGATATAGACGCTCAGATTATTGCTAATAACAAAGACTATAAAACAAATAAAAGAATATAACAATGAACGAAGTTAATGTTGATAATTATAGGCATCATAAGCTCGTTTTTCATAAATAAAGGAAAACGTATCTTTGGAAATCCAAAAGTAGCCATTTTCAAATGTCTGCTTCGGCTTACATTGCCAGCCATCTTTATATCTAATAAAACTAAGTGGTAGAGAGTAAGCAAATCAGAGGCACTTTATCAATGTTTATACCGGTTAACAGATTCTCACAGTCTCAACTGATACCCTGGTACCAGGTGTCAAGATCGAGAAAAGTATGCGACGCCTATCAAAAAATTTATAAGAAGCCTGAAATAAGAAGCAGAATAATTTTAATAACTTCCAGGTCGCTGGTTCAATGCTCTCAGTACACTACACAGTTTTGTTTTTTCTGTGCTTCTTTTTTCAATGTCCCAGAGGATTCCTGGTGCGCTCCTAGGAAACACCCACCCATAATTGGGTACCATTCTTCATTGAATAGGAATAAATCAGGCGGCCAAAATTGTATTCCTACCACGCGCCTTCTCAAGTGTGCCGTGAGTCGAGAATTAATAAATCTATAACTTTTATTTACCCCTAAGCCTGTATGGACTGGTTATATATATATATAATTTTTTTGAACGGACCTATTTTACTCCTTCACGCAATATGTGAGCCAATCGAATATATAACGTGACTCAGTGTACGAAAATTATTTAACTTAAATGTATGGTAAATACATATATATGGATATGAAAACAATTTTTCTGTATTCGGTTGTAAATATTTTCAATAAGCTCGTGTACTGCGTCAAGAGGCTCTACAGTTAAACATCGGCAGAGATGATGGGATTAGAAAAAAAACAACAAAAAAAAAAACAAGAAAATAGAGGCTCAGCTTCAGAATGGCTGGAATTGGCGCTGGAAAATTTCAGGTGTTGTGAATTGCGTCGGTGGTAGATAGCTCCAAGAAGAAGTCAGTAATGGATATAACTCCGAGGCACGAACACCTTTCTAGAAGGAAGTCCTCCGACTCGACAACCGGTAATTACTTCTAGAAAACTTCCACGAATACTAAATTGCGGCCTTGCCCCAACAATTTTGTAATTAGGGGGGGATGCACCAATCCAATCTAAATTTGGAAAACATTAAGACATACATTTATTTTCTTTTTTTGTTTTTTTTATACGTCTAGATACTTGAAACCAATCAGACCAAAAATTTAACAAAAATAAATACATTGAATTATTGGAATTGTTAGCAAGATAGGGCACTATTTTAGAATAGACTTAAGTGATGGGCTCAATAAACTGACAACAGATTTAAGTTAATTGGAAAAACAAGAAAATGTTTTAAAAATCGTGCAAGGTCTGACAGTTTTAGCTAATTCCCCTGAAGAAAAATTTGGGGAAATGACTAGCTTTAAGTCGAAGAGTAAGTATAGAGATTTTACTTTAAATGCTCACCAATTAAAAAGTTAATTAAAAAAGTGGCGCAAAAAATACGTTTTCGGTCAGTTATCACAAAAAAAAAATGCTAAATAAGTTACTTATGAAAAATGTCTTTAATTAGCAACCGATTTACATAAAACGTAGGAAATTTGAGATTTATTTGGCACTGAAATAAGAAATTGAATGATTTAATCAATAAGAAGGCTTATTGTACCATTACTCTCGTATTCCAGTATTTTATCATACTAATACACTACTTTTTTTTCATTTATAAATGTTAATTTTGTTGTGGTATATTATAACACGTAAATTTTAAACAATTAATGCGAGGGAATAGAATAAAAAAATCTATCTGTCCGAGCAAGGGCTCGTACCTGGATCTCCTGCTCTTGCGTACCTGTCCGGAAAGCAAGAAATCCAGGTTCGAACCCTTGTTGGGACAGATAGATTTTTTATTTTATTCCCTCGCATTAATTACTACATTTTTTCTTTTTCGTTTGGTTATTTATTACTTTCAATACAATCCTCTGGAATCGAGAGGATCGAAAATGCTTCGGAAAAAAATAGCTTTCAAAAATCCTCTCCCCGCTCTAACTGAATTTAGGAATGATCAGAAGGAAAAATTTACAGTTATTTTTCCATCGACTTCCGTTCAACGCGTGCAAGGTTTCCAGAGGTTCGTTTACAGGCATTTGCTCTGGATAAGTCTATTATGTACCATCTCTACTGGCTTAGAATTCAGCTTATGATGGCTTAAGCTTCAAAAAGCTTTATATATAAAATAATTTTCAAGTAAATAAAAATGTGCAAAACTTATTTTCTAAATAATAAAAGTCAATATGGCTTTCAGACGCCTCAAATCTGAGGCATAAGTCTAATAATCAATTTCAATTCTACTTTGATACTTAAGTATATGAAAAATAGGTAATAACATTCAAAACCTTTTATTGAGAGGAGCGTATTTTTCAGATTAAAAAAAAAAAAAAATTAATTATTAAACGTTTATCTCTTAAATAAGAGACGAACGTTTTCTAAACATTTCCATCCCTTTAAGATACTGATAAAAATATAAAACTTGCATATATATTTTTGTGTGAGTCGTGCGTCTGTCAGTCAATCGCCTACATCCCACAGTTTCTAATTTTTCAGATTCAACACACAAATTCGGTATTTAAACTACCATTTCAAAAACATTTTGATGAATTTAGAGGCAGAATAAAAAAAATTCTAAATTTAATGTCTTTGTTGTTATTTCACTTAGTATTATTAGTAACGAAAAAAAAAGATTTACAAATTTTTTAGGTGTAAAGTGTAATTTTCGAACCGTTGTATTCCTATAACTAACAAAGTTTTCACGTATACAGCATCAATGTGAATAGATTGATTTTCTTGCGGAGAATNCGTGCAAGGTTTCCAGAGGTTCGTTTACAGGCATTTGCTCTGGATAAGTCTATTATGTACCATCTCTACTGGCTTAGAATTCAGCTTATGATGGCATAAGCATCAAAAAGCTTTATATATGAAATAATTTGTAAGTGAAAAATATGAGCAAAACTTATTTTCTTAATACTGAAAATCAATATGGATTTCAAGTGCCTCAAATCTTAGGCATAAGTCTAATAATCAATTTAAATCTCATTTTGATACTTAAGTATATGAAAAATAGGTAATAACATTCAAAACCTTTTATTAAGAGGAGCGTATTTTTTAGATTAAAAAAAAAAAAATTATTAAACGTTTAAAATGTGGATTCCACACAGCTGTAATGACAATGAGCAACTCTGGAAAAAGCTGAACTGACGTTGTATCTTGTCCCGTAAGTCAAACAGAGCTGGAGAGAGCTGAAGGCGGGGCTGTCAGCTGTTATCAGCTTGGTTCCCCGCCACTATCAGCTGACAGGAGATACCGGACCGCTCTCCCTTAGCCATTGTCCTGTTTCTGGGTGTCGAACGGCGGGACATATTCCTACCAAAAGAGAGTTCTACCCTCACACCCTATTTCTAGTCAAACTCACTCCAGGCTAGAGACAGAGAGAAGAGTGAGTGTATAACTTTAGGAGCAAGGAAGATACATTTCTCTAAGATTCCATGTTATTATAATACAAATTGTCATGTATAAAATATATTGACAATAGAGGCAAAGGAATACCGTGGAATCCAATGAAACTCTTTGATGACGAAAATGTACATTTCCATTTGCTCCTATGCGTACCATTAAATGTATGTAAGAAATACGGATATAATTTTTAACAGAAAAAAAAATGAAAGTATTGTAACAATAGGGGTAAATATACATTAAATTGACCTTTAAATGCATTTGAAACATACGTAAATATGTATGTAAAATTTTGAACGGTCGTTATATTTATTTTTTCCATACCAAGGATCGGAGAATAACGTCAGACATTTTTCAGAAGGGCAAATTGCTTAAAACTCTACAACTAGATTGGCAACCACGCTGTCACAGATAGGAAGAAGAATCAGTTCCCTTAAAAGCGAAAAGGTTTCCATTCTAACATGTTTTATTCATGGTTCTGAGCTCGTTGGAATTGCTTAACCTTGATAGGGCATCTATATTCCCTTTAAAGGATACAAGAGACCTTTGGGAGTATCTGGCGTTGGAATGTAAGGTCTGTTTCTTTTTCGTAAACATTTGTGTTTACATGACTAGGAATCCTGACTAGCCTGCTAGCTGGATGCCGTCTATAAAAAGTTTACCGACATGTAAATCTTTTTTTTTCCATTATGACCGCAGTTGATTCAGAACAGAAAGATAGTAAATGGTTGGAAATTCTTATCTTATCATTAGGAGAGATCTTGCGGACTAGGTCATGGATTTTGAAGAAAAAAAAATAAAATCTAAACCAAAAAAGATTTTATTAAGTCAACAAATTTTATTAACACATTTATTAAGGCCACATTTTTAAGCCTTTTTGAGGGCAATGGAGGGGATGGAAAGAGAGAGTCTTCTGTTCTGAGATAACTAAATATCATGACTGGTTATGATTTAGTAATAAAAGTCATGAATTCATGAAATTCGCCATCACTCCAACTGCTCCGAAGAATGCCTGAAATTTAGGCTAAAACTTTGGTAATAAAAAATTTCTTAGTCGACAAATTTTTTTTCTTTTTTCCATACCTTCTATTATCCGTCTTCATTGGTTTCTTCTGCAAACCATCCTCCACAACAGAAGATGGTTTGCAGAAACTAATGAAGACGGATAATAGAAGGTATGATAGTTCTAAATTCGTTGGTAGTGAAAATAACCTTTTAGATTATTTATTTTTTCAGATTTCGAAGCCGAATACCCAACCATTCCCCCCTCATACAGTTCGACGGTTAACCAACTATCTCCAAATTCATTCTAATCTTATCAGTTTTATATATTTAACAAACAACAATAACTACACATTTTTATAGATTTATTAAACATTGTATCCTCCATTGACTGACTATTTCTGTTCATGAAAACGTCAGAATATTTCTTGGCTGTAAAAATGGGACTGCAAATTTCAGAATAACACAGTTTTGTAAAAAATAAAATATAAATTTACGGGAGAGGTTTTTTTTCAATTTCAATCCATTAATTGTAACTTCGATCCAGAACATAACTTTTTAAAAAATGCAGTATGCCTTGCAGTATTAATTTTTACGGAATCCTAAAAACATTAGCCATATTCTAAAGGCTGTCGACTTTCATAAGCAACAATAACTTTAAAATTGAATGATACAACATTAGTGAGTTTTCACAGAGGATGTCACTCGTGGGTGGCGCGATTGATGTACATGAAGAACGAAAATAGTCATTTCCTCGTCATTACTCAAAGGAAGCGAGGTTTCCCCAACGGCATTACTGCCTTCGAAGACTTCCACCGACTTGTATTTCATAACTCAGTGCTTCTTCCAAAGAATCATCTTACCCATGCCGTCATCAAGGCACGATGAGGGAAAGCTTGGATACCGACACGGCACAAACCGGAAGAATCAATCCTTCATGGGTAGTATCCTTGTTGAAATTGCATTAAATATCATTGCATTCAATGGGTTGAGTAGATTATTAAAATGAGTTCCCTTCATTATTCAAGGCTCAAAATATTTACAGATAAAATCTGAATATTTATCAGGACAGACTTTTTAGGTAGTGCGGAAATCATCTAAATGTAAAATTTTAGCCTAAATAAGACAAAATATACAACGAAGTTAGAGAGAAATAAAACGAGCATCTGAAAGCTGAAATTACTTTTTTTATACTGAGAATGAATTATCTTTTGTATATAAAAAACTTATCAATAACTGTGGGGCTATGGCAGTCAATTAGGTGATATACATCCAACATGCCCATCATGTACATTATACATCATTCTTGTTCTACAAATATCTTGTCCCTGTCATTTGTATACGTTAGTAGAGAAGAGACAAAATTAGAAAAGCGACAAGCGAAAAGTAGAAAAATCGGTCATACACGTAGACAGAGGAAGCTTGTCAGTGTCCCAGATGATGGGACTATCGCACCAATCAAGAACTGTCCCCTAGAAAAAAGAAACCTGCACTAACTGTAGAGACGATCATAGCACTTGTAGAGGGGCGCTTCTCTTTTGTTCGACTTTGAAAAGCATGCCTTCAGCGACAGCTCGCCCACAATCCCACCCCATTCATCCCCTCTCCGGCGACAATACTTTCTCATTCGCAAATCCCCCAGCCCCCTCTCCCCACGAAGACTAAATCATAGCACAGTTAATCTGTATCTAGTCTGCCACAGACTGACCAAGCCAACGACACCCCCAGTTACTTTCTGAAATGTAAAATAATTCTCAGACAGCAAACAATTAAACATTTTACATCTAAGTTAAATTCAGGTTTTCCTTGTTTTTAGCCTCATAATGAATCTATTTTCTAATATCAATGGTGTAAGTGAATACGTTTTCCATTATTCTCATAGGGATTGCGTAATAATATATATAT
>KZ808813.1:87707-104013 GCA_000696205.2 Oncopeltus fasciatus
CCTAAAAATTAAAAATGATATATATATATATATTCACTATATATCATATAGGGTACTGAGATAAAAATAAATAGGTAAAATTTATTTTCTTTAACTTATAAATATTGATTTAAATTATTTAATTTCAACTTCTATTTTTCATTTTAAAATGTTTGACTTTTTGTAATTAGTAAGACAATAACAGCAAACCTTGAGCTATTAAATAGCAGCCTAAAGCTAGTTGAATATGATTTTTAAATCAACTTATCACTGGGTTATAAAATAATCAAGACGTATTAAGCTAATAACAATATTAAGAAAATATCACAAGGAACAGCCCAGTGATGACCCTTCCCGCCGTCCATCGCATTTGTTTGAAAGAATAAGGGATAAGAGCAGATTAATTTCAAAAATCTTTAACATGATTATTTTTTTTGGTGAATAGAGAAGACAAAAATGTATAGAAAAATAGTTTATGTATTTTGCCCTCTTTATTTTGCAATAATATTACGAAAAATATGAATACACAAACTAAACAAGAGAGCCGATCATCCCTTATTTCCTCTGTTTAGAGGGTAATAAATATATGTTAGTTATATATTAACTTAATTGGAAAAGAGGAGAGCTGTAGAAACAAGAAACAGTTGTAAATTTATTTGTAATTATAATTGCGTTATCATAGAATACAGCCTATGTAAAATGTAATTTATACAAATAGTAAGATACGTATATCTAAAAAGATTGAACAGCTTCTCCAACATCATTACCGGCAGGCCCTCAGGTAGCCTTAGCGGGCCTTCCTTATCTCCATGTTGCCATTTTCGCTTTGTGAAATCAAATTCCTCGCTCTACCATATATCTTCCTTACATGGAACCAATCCTTATGGGAAATCCTTGTTTACAAAGCCCGAGTGAGACAGATTTGTTGACATTCGCCTAACTGGACAAATTGAATTTACAATGCAATCGCTAGTAAACGGAAATTTACCATTAAAGCGATATATAACACCATGTTCTGGACTTATATCACTTGACTAGGAATCTGTGAAGGTGTCATTATATTTGATATACACAGCTCGTTGCAAGACACCCATCGTGCCACTGAGAATGATGAATGTTTCGACTGCCCACAGATTTATGCGCGTAGCGAAAATAGAATATTCAACGCTCAAAGCTATTCCAAACCAAACATGTATCCAGCGACAACTTTCAACACAACACCAAATACGGACATCTCCAAACATGGGTCAATAATGTCGGAATAAAAAGTAAGCAGGTTCTTTTTTTTTTCTTTTTTTTTTGCAGTGAACAAAGAGTAACTCGCCTCGACTTATTTAGAGAACGCTCACTTGCGAAACTGGCCGTAAATCAGCTGATCCCCATTGGAATTGAGAAAAAATGTCCGTCACGCAGAAGTTAAGTAAGTATATGCTATGGAGCATATTCTTCAAAAGAATCTGTACTTCAATTTCTGGGTTAACTAGAGAGATGCCCAAAAATTACCTTGGCTTATTTCGGCACTATGAGGTAGATACATTCTAACGGTTACTACTGTTTACTACAAATACATTAATGTCTACTTCATCTCGTATCAAGGAAGGGGAGAGATTTCTAACACTCCCACTCTAAAAGAACAGTGAGCTAGAAAGGCAGATCACTGGTGATTTAGAGGTTTGTGATATTTGACACATGTTACTAAATGGGTAACATATTCAGTTCGTCGTTTCTCCCGGTTCTTCTGATCTGATGAGTTCACTAAGTAAATAAATATATATTTTTACACGTAAAATAATGTGAAAAGTTTCAGCTCTTAATTTGAATTAGAAGAAATACATTTTATCAAATAAGAAAATTCAATTGCCCGTACATATTTTGCCTGTATTTATGGGGATAGATGTCTTTGGAACATGCGCAAGAGGTTAGAGCACTGTACTAGAGCACTGATGGATGGTGCCATCAATCATCACTTAAACATATATTTATTAAATTTAAACATTTATTATGAAATGCCTAGTTAGACCCAAAGGTTAAGGTTACAGAAACACAGGAAAAAAAAGTATTGAAATATTGTATGAAAACTGCACACACTACTAAGTTTCACTGCATTTCATGGAAAAAGGGGTAAATGACAAAATAGATTGTTCAAACCGAAGAGAAATTTTACAGAAAGAATTTGACAAACTGAATTGATATTCTGAAATGCTATCTTTAAGAAACTTACTTCTCTGCGATGATTTGACAGATAATAAGTATTGAAATATTGTACTTTTAACCAACAATAACACATATTTATTTATTTTATAAATTTACAACTTTTCTACCTTTTAATTCCTCTACTCCCGTTCTACGTATATACAATCTCATTCATTAATGGTAAGCAATAAGAAACAGAATACCGAGTTAGTGAATTTCACTTTAATATATAAGGCAACAGTGTATGAACAAAAAATTTGTATTTACGGAGAATAATAATTTTTAAATACATCACGATAAGTCTATAAAAATTAAAATAAATTTTTCATATTGCATTTTAGCCACATTAAGGACATGGATTTTTCTTGGGTACCTTAGACAGATATCCATTTGACAAAAAAAAAAAAAAAAAAGAAAAAAAAACCCCTAACTAATTAAATATTAATTTAACATGATATGAAATGAAACTATAGGTTTTATATTCTGGAAGATGAAGCTCTCTACATTTGGTCAGGAGCGGCAGGAAAAAGGGATGGGGGCGGGGGGGGGGAGGTGTTCAATACCGTTTACATTGGAAAACATATTAAAAAAATTTTAAAACAAATATTAAGAAAAAAAAATGTAGTTTTGAACTTGGGATAGAACCCAGAACCCCTCACAAAAACAGCGAAATTCAAAGTCAAAGTTTTATCATCTCCGTGAAATTTTAAGACAGTTAATTAACATAAGATATTCGAGACAGACTTCATTCAAGATTTCATAACTTTCTCATACTTTGTAACTGCCCGTAAAACAAGAAATGGAAAAAAATCCGTTGCGAATGAACCCCTAGTTTAATTAAAAACATTACATAAATAATTTGATAAAAAATAACAACACATCCTAAAAATTAAAAATGAAATTATATTGTACATTTACGTATCATTATAGAGATCAAGTTTCGCCATTTTTTTAACTGAGATGCGAGCAAGATGGAAGGATATGGACGATAGCATATTTGAAAAAATATTTAAATTGATGTAAGGAAAACCTTGCAAGTAGATTTTTTTAATTTTCAACCTTTAAACACCCAAGATAATAATTCATTAATAATTAAAATTCATAAATTATTAAAATAAGAAACAGCTATCCGTTTTTAGCATCAAATTAAAAATTATTAAAGAAGAAAATCCAAGAAACTTCTTAACAATTTTTTTCTTCAATTTAGTACAATATTTATTGCATTTAGGGTTTAATTAATTTTTTTTAATGAACTGAAATGCATTGAATCAAGTTCATGATTTTAAAGATTTAAAAATTATCAAATAAATGTACGAGACTATAATAAGAAGTGACGAAATGTTTAATATCTGCAGTTCCTTCAAGTATTTTTCCCTACAAGGAGTTGTGTTAGCTTTTCTTAACATTGAACCCACTATTAAATGTTAGTAATTGAAGGATTTTATTTACATCCCAACTATTCCCATAAATTACAACCCCGCATATTTGGATTCAAATAAAGTGGTTAAATTTTATTGAATTATTTCGATTTTTGTGTAAACACTCAAGAATTCTCTGTTACTTAAGTGTTTACAGCAAAATAGAAATAAATCAATAACATTTTTCCGCTTTATTTGAATAAATTTGATAAATAGCATTATATATTACTCTCTAAGGAGACAATAATTTCACATGACTTTTGAATCAAATAATAACAATTCGCATTAAATAATGGTGTTTTGATAATTTAAATTTAATTTAATCAAATATGTTTTACAGGGGAATTTCTTCCCTTGGCGCCTCTGAAATGTCCGCGATGAGAACCCCTGGGCACTGCCAAGGCTAAGCGGTGGCAGAAGAGGTCTATGACGTCAGCTTCCTCCTTACCAGAGCATCCGTTGGATCTCGCTGGCTGCCCACCGCCATCTAAATTATGCGGCTCAGCCATTTCTGTAGTCCACAGTCCCCCTGAATCATGCGTAGACAGTAAGCCTCTATCTCTCGCTTCATCAGAGTGAAAGATGTCTCTCCCCTCATGGCCCCGAGAGTCATCATAATCACAATCCTGGCTAAGCTCCGAGGACAATGAACTTCAGACTTTCACATAGAATATATAATACTATAGATTTACATATGATAAATAAATATCTTTCTTTTTTTTTCCTGATTTACAAATTCGATCCAATGTTTACAAGTGTACTGGGCAGAAAAATTTGTAATAATTGCAATGTCCAATTTGTTAACAATCTCAAATCTAATGTTAAGACTATTTATCTCTTAAGATAAATCAGTGAAAAAGATAGGTTGATCAATTGATAAGGCCATGATGGCAAAAAATCCACAAAGAAGAACAAGAATGGAGTTGAGTAGCCGATTAAATCATAAAAACGGCTACCAGCTTGCCCGCCTGCTAACAATTAGATGTTAGTAGCATTAATTAACTGAAGTTTTTTTTTTTGTGGGGCTATCAATACATTATAATGACCTCGAGTGGCATAGGGGAGAGAGGATAACCAGAGAAAAACCTTTTGCCAGTATACTGCATGAGTTATAGGAGGTCACTTATCCTACTTCTTTTAGCTAAGTAATTAATTCAAGTGAAAGGAAAAATCACAGGTGTGACTAACTGCAAAATATTCATTTCTTCTATGCTTATATTATGTACGAAGAAGTATATAGAAACATAGTAATACCATAAAAAATGGGAATATGAGAAGAAAAAAATCCTTATTAAACCACTTTGGTCGATACCCAAATTTGTGGTTAAACTAAAAAATCTAACTATTAGATGATTTTAGTTGGGGTTCCTTCAAAGTAGATCCAAAAAAATACAAATTTTGTAGTTATAATAGTTTTTTCATATTTTTATAATAGAAAAAAAGTGTAGTTTTTTAAAAAGATTATCTGCCAACGTTTCGGCTTACATTGTAAGCCATATTCAGGGCTGTAGAAATACAATGTCATGAGAATACAATAAAAATTGACAATTGTCAATAGTCAATTAGATTTTAAAAAATCTAACTTAAATCTCATCCCGATTCAATAAAAAAAAATTCTTCCTTTGATTGTGAATGCAACAGAACTCATTTATAATGTCAAGACATCCTCATAATACAAAATTTAAAAAAAATCTTCTCCACCCGCTCCCACAATTATATACGAGGCCATTCAGACACACTTATACCAGAACATGTCAACATCACATTTTCCACAAAACACACTCACAAAAAAGTTCTTGAAAATATAAAAATTTACTCAAATCATGATGGTAATTGGGTATATTTTCAATGATTTTCTTAAATCATAATGGTAAAGTAATTCCACATATCTATATTAATTTGAATCGCACAGGGAGCTAAAAATATTCTTTGGGCCAGACTACGGATGCACATATGGCCCTCATGGGAAAATCTGCTTAAATGCTGACTTATCATAGAATTTATTTATTTAAAGTTTATGCCTCGTTAGATAGACATATAATCACTGGAACAAATAGATATTTATGCGTTTAAAAGTGCTTGTAATATGAACCCCATAAAACGCAGTTGAAATTGACATACTTTTACTTTAATTACTCTTGCTCCATATTTATTTATTCTTCCCCAATATTCTATTGGTATAAAAAAAGATTTATAATAAATAAAAATAATCTTTCAGCGGATCAAACTTACCCTATCCTCCAAAACAAGGAAGCAGCTGACATAGATGACAAAGGGACTGTGCAATGAAAGAAGGCAGTGAAGGCGAGGAATTGCAGGCCGGGAAGAAAACAATTGAGATTTAATCAACAATCGTGATGCGGCGAAACTTCTAAATAAAGGCGATAGAGCTGACACATTGTTCGGGGACTTTTGCTGACTTACTTTCTTGCAGGCTTCCCATCGATGGTGAAAGTACTATCGATGGGAAGTTCCTGTTCGAGATCTACGAGAGGAATCAAACCTATCAAGAAGGCCCTCACAGCTTCCTACCCAGTTCGGGACTTCTTGCTGACTTACTTTCTTGTAGGCTTCCCAACGATAGTGAAAGTACTATCGATGGGAAGTTCCTGTTCGAGATCTACGAGAGGAATCAAACCTATCATGAAGGCCCTCACAGCTTCATACCCAGTTAGGGACTTTTTGTTGTCTTACTTTCCTGCAGGCTTCCCATCGATAGTGAAAGTACTATCGATGGGAGGTTCCTGATCGAGATCTATGAGAAGAATCAAACCTATCATGAAGGCCCTTACAGCTTCCAACCCAGTTCTTTGCAGCTTCCAGCACGTCTGTTCGATACTAGAGCTCCCTGAGCTTTAAAGAAGGCCATGAAAGTTTAGTAATCCTTAGCTGCTTAAGCCAAGCAATGATTTATCAAAGATGGACAAAAATAAAAAGTAAATGACGTAACAAGCTATAAATAAAAAGGGGAAATAAAAGAAGGGTCGCTTTGACAAGTTCTAGGTCATCCTGGAAGAATGGGTGGGGACTTGAGCTAATTTTATAGTTACATTGTATCTTCTTTAAAAGGGTTTTGTTCGTAAAAGCTTTATAGAACTTCGTAGCATAGAGGTTGGAACATAACAAGCTGAGTCAGTCATCAGTTACATTGGACTCTTATTTTGATTCGGTTATTTACTTAATTAGTACAAACTTTCTGAATCCATCTTTCTACTCACTCATTGTAATGCACTAAACTGAAATATAATTCGTTTAAAGAAGAAAGCCAGTTAGTTCTCCTAGGTTTTTCAGCAAGGAGCAGAATTCTTCTTTCTGCCATTCGAAGGNACAATAACTCTCGATTTTCTTCATTCATAAATGTAGTTAGTATTTAGTTAGATTAGGTTTTCGAACACAACTACAAAGTGCCCAATACCTGAAGGCCCCTTAGAGCTGTCCTAAAACATTTAAAACACTTTAACAGAAACTATTTCATTGTTATCAATTTGCCTACGAAAGAACTCGGCACTTGTATTTTTTTTCTATAATTAAATGATAAATATATAAGAACAATATAAGTTTGCATTTAAATAATCCTTCACAATCTTCTTACTGAACCTATTTTTGTAATATCTTGAGAACTTCAAGAATTATCCATCAGAAATGTAAAATTTTTTTAAAAAAATATAACAGTATATTAAATAACAGATATTATCCACAGTTTAAAAATTATTCATTATCATAAATGTAGACGCATAAATTTGAAATGTATATCAGTTTAAATTTTCTACTCGTATTAATATAATGTATGACGTGGGTGTTATTAAAAAGACTGCTTTAGAATACTCTGTGAAATTAAATGTTCTAGAAATCGAATAAAGATGTCCGTCACGAGGGAGCTTCGTGTTACAATAAATTTTCTTTGCTCCATTAAAGAAGATATAAATAAGAATAAATGAGAAAATTTAAATTAAAACCCCCAGAGAACAACACTAAGTGTACAAGTTATGAACGCTAAAGTTTGCTCTAAAATGACCGGGAATAGTGGGAGAAGTGGCCACATCATTAGTAAACTTATTTCTTGATAATCATTTTTCGTAAAATTTTATAGACATAAGCGTTATTAAATTGCAATTTACATCTCTTATTATTTATAAGCTTTTCACTGACCTAAATAACAACCAATAATTTACGAATATAAATTAAAGGCTCTTCTAACCAACCTTCACCTTCATCCGATTTCAAACCAAAAATGAATGAATGAAAGGGATAGAAATTAAAAGTTTAAATACAGAAATTGATATTTATGTTTTAAAAATTAAATTTTTCGCCCATACCATACCATAATTACATTTTTAAATATTTTTCTTAATATGAGGCTTAGAAGAAAAAAATTTCGTACGGCTAATAACGAAGTTATTAATAAAGTTTGGTCCCAAACCTTTCTCCCCTCTTCCCCATTCAGCAGTTTGCAAAAATAAGTTTAAATACCGACTGTTTTATTTAGCATCTCCAATTTAGGATCGGTGAAGATCGGTTGAAATTTTTTATGGTATCAGTTGAATAGCTTTATTTCCCTATGCTAAAACTAACTGTAGCTCAAGATTTATTACATGGGTTTCGAGGGTAGGTGGACCTATAGATGTAACCTCATTGAAATCATATTTCTGTTATATATACAGAAATTATATATATTTTNTTACTATCTGTTTAAATTTAAAAAAATAATAATGGTTAAAAAACCCATGTGTGTTTAGAATGGTGTAGCAAAAATACCATTTTCTTTATAATCCTAAATGGTTGCCTAGCATGTAGAAATTAATTAAATAGCAATAGACAAATACATTTTTGTCGTTATAACTTCTAAATTAATTAATATAAGAAAATAAAAAGAGACAGAAAATTATGATAGAATTACATGAAGATTCTCTTGTACATAATTAACTCGGGAGGACTTTTTCCCGCCAAAAAGTGTGATATTCCTATGAGATAGATATATAATGGTATTGCACAAGAAGGTTACATAACTTAATATCGTATTACACTATGCTTGCTACGCTGTTTCTGAGCACCTTGGAGAAGACAATACACCTCTGATGCACGTGTACGTCCGTCTATTGTTGCAGGGAAAAAAAAAAAAAAAAAAAAAAAAAAAAAAAAAAAAAAAAAAATTTTTTTTTTCCCCCCCCCCCCCCCCCACAACAAAAAAAAAAAAAAAAAATTTTACATTTACTTATTAATGTTTTTCTTATTCTTAGCACTTTCTAGAGACATTTTCTACATGTTTTGAAGTGTTTCGTGTTGAAATAACTTTAGTAAAAGACTGTGAGAAGTTATTTTACCCATCCCATTACTTACTCTTCTTTAATATCAATATAATAATTTTAATATCACTTATTTAACTTACACTTGCTTTAAATATACAATATTTAAAAGAATTTATAAGTGTTGTACATTTGTCTATTTATCCAAGTGTATAAAATTTAACCATAATAATATAATTGAATAATATCTATGGAAATATTACAGATTATTTAGTTAAGGCTATCTCGAAATCCCTCTTCTCTCCAGATGATAATACCTGGATATGTGACCAATTATCCTGTGAGCCCCCTACCATTATTATATGGATGGACTACTATAGAAAAACAGGATTTATTTGTATACTTTCAATTTTAATTATTTTTAAAGGCTAGTTTACATAAAAATATTTGTAATAACTGAACAAACAAAATCGCAAAATGTCAATTAAAATTAATTGTGACTCGAAGTTTCATAATAGTAACAATAATTATCTTAAGGAACCTTTTCGAATTTAAAATAGGTTTAAATCAAATATCAATTGGCTAGAATAGTTAAAATCAAACTTAATTTAATTTTGGCATGACTGGGTCANTATAAGGCTTTCACAGTGGGAAAACATCATTCAGACCGAGAGTGTATGGTTGAGCTGGGCGTTGAGCGATGTGTGAAATCGAACCTGTCGGTTTACCAGTGTACTGAGGCGTATTTTAATAGCAATTGCTAGCCGACCCCACCACAACCTACTGCACTCTCCACAACCCTTATTTAGGGGATGTGCTCGGCAGTCCTACATCGCTTAGGATTGAAAGTCGGAATGATATGTGGACTGGTGGAATATCCACGGTCCCGTCTGAAGGGAAAGTAAAATTTCTTCACACACTAGTGTATTCCCAAATCAAAAAGGATATTCCGAAATACGGCAAATGAATACTGCCTTTGCCTTCCCACAAGTATTTAATTTGCTTGTTGAAGTCTTCCACAGGAGCTAGATGAGGGGATTGTGTGTATCTGCCTCACGGTGGCAAAGTATTATCACTCCTTAAAGTCAAAAATATTTGTGAGCAAATGATGCGCGGGAATCATACCTTCTCCATACATTTTTTTCAATTCTTCACTGATTTTACTTAAGATGTACTAAAAATAGAATTAGTAAAAAAAGTTGCTTGTATAAATGTGCGTCTAGAGAACGAATATATTGTATAAATTCGTTCTTTAATATGCTTATTAAAAAAAAGTTTCTTATTCAAATTTTACTTTCGTAAATCGTCTAAAGTCAATCGAAAGGAAGGCCCGTTCACCGTTTATCAGTTGGGTCTCGCAATCTGACGCAGCGGAAATCCATCCCAGGGTTAGCATTTATCAATAAATAAAAGCTTATCCTAAGTCAGGGATGATTAGAATGGGGTGGCAACCTGTAGATACTCCCTTCCTCCATGACCTTAAGTGGCTGAAAGGGAAACTAACACACACTCACAAAAAAGTTCTTGAAAATATAAAAATTTACTCAAATCATGATGGTAATTGGGTATATTTTCAATGATTTTCTTAAATCATAATGGTAAAGTAATTCCACATATCTATATTAATTTGAATCGCACAGGGAGCTAAAAATATTCTTTGGGCCAGACTACGGATGCACATATGGCCCTCATGGGAAAATCTGCTTAAATGCTGACTTATCATAGAATTTATTTATTTAAAGTTTATGCCTCGTTAGATAGACATATAATCACTGGAACAAATAGATATTTATGCGTTTAAAAGTGCTTGTAATATGAACCCCATAAAACGCAGTTGAAATTGACATACTTTTACTTTAATTACTCTTGCTCCATATTTATTTATTCTTCCCCAATATTCTATTGGTATAAAAAAAGATTTATAATAAATAAAAATAATCTTTCAGCGGATCAAACTTACCCTATCCTCCAAAACAAGGAAGCAGCTGACATAGATGACAAAGGGACTGTGCAATGAAAGAAGGCAGTGAAGGCGAGGAATTGCAGGCCGGGAAGAAAACAATTGAGATTTAATCAACAATCGTGATGCGGCGAAACTTCTAAATAAAGGCGATAGAGCTGACACATTGTTCGGGGACTTTTGCTGACTTACTTTCTTGCAGGCTTCCCATCGATGGTGAAAGTACTATCGATGGGAAGTTCCTGTTCGAGATCTACGAGAGGAATCAAACCTATCAAGAAGGCCCTCACAGCTTCATACCCAGTTAGGGACTTCTTGCTGACTTACTTTCCTGCAGGCTTCCCAACGATAGTGAAAGTACTATAGATGGGAAGTTCCTGTTCGAGATCTACGAGAGGAATCAAACCTATCAAGAAGGCCCTCACAGCTTCATACCCAGTTAGGGACTTTTTGTTGTCTTACTTTCCTGCAGGCTTCCCATCGATAGTGAAAGTACTATCGATGGGAGGTTCCTGATCGAGATCTATGAGAAGAATCAAACCTATCATGAAGGCCCTTACAGCTTCCAACCCAGTTCTTTGCAGCTTCCAGCACGTCTGTTCGATACTAGAGCTCCCTGAGCTTTAAAGAAGGCCATGAAAGTTTAGTAATCCTTAGCTGCTTAAGCCAAGCAATGGTTTATCAAAGATGGACAAAAATAAAAAGTAAATGACGTAACAAGCTATAAATAAAAAGGGGAAATAAAAGAAGGGTCGCTTTGACAAGTTCTAGGTCATCCTGGAAGAATGGGTGGGGACTTGAGCAAATTTTATAGTTACATTGTATCTTCTTTAAAAGGGTTTTGTTCGTAAAAGCTTTATAGAACTTCGTAGCATAGAGGTTGGAACATAACAAGCTGAGTCAGTCATCAGTTACATTGGACTCTTATTTTGATTCGGTTATTTACTTAATTAGTACAAACTTTCTGAATCCATCTTTCTACTCACTCATTGTAATGCACTAAACTGAAATATAATTCGTTTAAAGAAGAAAGCCAGTTAGTTCTCCTAGGTTTTTCAGCAAGGAGCAGAATTCTTCTTTCTGCCATTCGAAGGTTAAAGCTTGTACTTCTGCATAATCTTTACAACTAAAAACCTAACTAATTAATGGAGGTTTTTTTTTTTTTTTATGGTCATGAAAATGGAATCTTTGTGACACTCTCGCCTACATGATAGCACTGAAGATGGCTCAGAATCTAAGCCGAAACGTTGGCAGATAATTTTAAAAAAATTCACATATTTTTAAATTTGTATTTTTTTTTAATCTACCTTGACCGAACCCAAACAAAAAAAAAAAAAAATTTTACATTTACTTATTAATGTTTTTCTTATTCTTAGCACTTTCTAGAGACATTTTCTACATGTTTTGAAGTGTTTCGTGTTGAAATAACTTTAGTAAAAGACTGTGAGAAGTTATTTTACCCATCCCATTACTTACTCTTCTTTAATATCAATATAATAATTTTAATATCACTTATTTAACTTACACTTGCTTTAAATATACAATATTTAAAAGAATTTATAAGTGTTGTACATTTGTCTATTTATCCAAGTGTATAAAATTTAACCATAATAATATAATTGAATAATATCTATGGAAATATTACAGATTATTTAGTTAAGGCTATCTCGAAATCCCTCTTCTCTCCAGATGATAATACCTGGATATGTGACCAATTATCCTGTGAGCCCCCTACCATTATTATATGGATGGACTACTATAGAAAAACAGGATTTATTTGTATACTTTCAATTTTAATTATTTTTAAAGGCTAGTTTACATAAAAATATTTGTAATAACTGAACAAACAAAATCGCAAAATGTCAATTAAAATTAATTGTGACTCGAAGTTTCATAATAGTAACAATAATTATCTTAAGGAACCTTTTCGAATTTAAAATAGGTTTAAATCAAATATCAATTGGCTAGAATAGTTAAAATCAAACTTAATTTAATTTTGGCATGACTGGATCAGTCACTCCATTAGTTTTTAAAACAAAATTGGACAAGGGCAAAAAACACATAAATTAAATTTTTTTTTTTAAATTTAATAATACGGAACTATCAAAGTATATTACACTCTAGCGGTTTTACGACAATATCTTTCCGGAATTAAATAGAAAGTTAGAAGTCTCTAGTGACGAACCAATACGAGGAAGCATAAAAAAAAAAAGAGAGAGTTTAATAAAAAAAAAAGTAATGAAACTTATATGACTCATTAAGTTAGATCTGTCTTCCTCGTTCCAAGCTCAACAAACAGGTTCCCAACCATGATTTATGCAAAACATCAGCCACAACAAAATGTAATTTTCAAAGCTCAGCAAGAACTGCGAATAGATTTTAAAATCAACTAGACATGAATTCTTCATATTTATTATTAACTTAAATAATAAAGGTTCTGGCCTTTAGGACTCTGGCTCTAAAGTTTTCTTATCATCTACCAGCATCACTGGATTAATTATTTTAGTGTTGCTTCCCAAAAAAATGAACCTACAATGGTCTCTTGGACCTCATTTCCTATATATGACTTTATTGTCTTTGAAATATCATATTCAGAAGCTGAACCTTCATTTACAGATTTCTGTGCAATTTTGTCCTTTTGTGCTGGCTGCTTTAATCTCTTTTATAAGGCAGATCTGTCAGTGCTGTAACCTGTCCAATAACAGTATGAGATTGAGGAGGATTTTTTCAGGTTCCTAAAGTGAAAGTTCTATTTCTTTTATACTATTCTTATTGAACTCTTCTTCTTTTTGTATCCAGGCATTCTTTAGAAAAGCATTGGAATGTTTCCATCATCCTGCCTGCCCATGCCTTCTTATGTTCAGTAATAATAAAATTCGTTACTTCCAGCTGTGGGGGAGTCATCCCACATTGTGGTTCAATGTGCTAAAATTACAACAAAAAAAAAACCACATCCAGTGTTGTTAGTGTCCAGGAATTTAAGAGTTTCATCCTGTTATTATTCAGTGCATTAAAGACTGTTTTACATCCTCCAACCAGTCTGTATTTAAAGTACTCATTTATCAGCAGCTTTTGTTTGTCAGAAAATCATGAAGTGGCCTGATTTTATTAATGACAGATTGTTCTCTAGCAACCAAAAGGCTCTGTCCAGTTGTAGGTTTTCTTCATCTTGGATGACAAAGTTTTTCTTGAATTTTCCTCTTATATTTTAATGCTCTGCCGCATTTTGGGATATCTCTACAAAGGAAATATTTTATTGGTTACAAGTCTATTATAATATAATGTATTGCATGTAATGCAGGTTGTGTTCAGCATGTATACTCGCATACTAAAAGCCCTGGACACAAATTTCGTTTCTTCCTAATACTTTATCTGAACTCAGTCCCTAACAGTTTGTACTTAAATTGCCTCTCATACAGGGGCTAGCACTGATTTTGCTTAGCGCTAAACATGGAAAAAAGAAACCATTCAGGCCTTACCTAACTCCTGTAAAGAAAAACAAAAAAACACCTGATCTTATGTATATTATTTATTAACAAGATCAGCATTGAAGAAAGCTAACTTTTATCATCTAATGGTGCTTGAAACTCAATATTCCTACCTTTACTACCTCTTAGCCTGTTAATATGCTGTTTATTTATTCCATTTTTTTCCCCTCAAAAGCAGCTCTAATGATTTTCTGAAACCTAGTTTTTTTTACTTCAAGTATAAAATCATTTAAACTCATATGAAATCTATTTAAGGGTTTTTATATGATATACAGCATTAGATAGTTTGTAAATAAAATTGATCAGAATATATTGTCAAAGGATACGATTCGGCATGTTTATTATCTTCACATTCTTATATGGTNATTATTATTAATATTTCATACATGCAACGGTGTCCTAAAAAGAGTGGTGTTGGTGGACGTGAGATGGATAATGTACGCTGTGGTAACTCTCCAGGTCGGCTCAGTGTAAATGTTAAGCGCTGAGATTTTTATTTTCCAGAGGTTACAGTAGTTAGTGTTGCTGGAGAATGTGTAATATGGTTTTGATGAAAGGATAATATTGCTCAATCGTAAGGAAATGAAGGTAGTAAGAGTGAATGAGTAAGTAAAAATTTCATATGCGTTTATAATGTACAAGAGTGGCACCAATATTGAGCCCTGAGGCACGCCGGCTAGAGCTGCACGAATTGAAGACTTGCTGCACAGGTCGACCTTGACGGACAAGCCATTCCTTAAAAGCCAAGATTGTCAGAACCTGTCAGACGCATGAGATAAATCCAGGAATACAGCACTAGTGTATTGTTTTCACTTCAGTGGTATATGATCTGTTACTTACAAGTAGTCAGTGTTGGTGTCTAAATCCAAATTCGTGCTGTTCTATGCTGTTTGTCTGTATTTGTTCTACTATAGGTCGATATAATACTTTCTCTAAAGAGCAGAAACAAATAGCAGTGAGATGCAATGTGTAAATAGTAACCCCTCGAGATCGCTTTCAATGTAAAAGTGTTTTTTAGCCGTGAAATTGGACTAATTGGGGATAATTAGTGATTATTCTAGGCCACTTCCCGATTATGTGGATTGGTTGGAGGGGGGGTGACTTAGTACACTTTGTTAGTACACATTAATACTGCTAGAGTCCTATTTATTATTTTTGTTAGTCCAAATTGTCGTATTTATTTAATTTTTCAATGTCTGATTGAGGGATCATTCAGAGGTCACTGTTTACTTAAGCATATCTATTGTGACTGTCGTTCAGTTATCTCTACTATGAACGGGAAGGCTGCATTTCACAGTTTTTTATTGTTTTCAAAGCTAACATCTAACACTGGATACAGTGCAATTTAAGACTAATAAAAATTTAAATAATCGAGAAAAAAAACAAATAGTCACGAGAAAAAACTTCACTTTAAATAAATTTTAGAACTATGGTCTTTAGACTGTTGACAGAGAGCCCCTCGACAACACATATGTCTTTACATATACCAAGGCTTTGGTATATAGTAGGTTGGATTGGAAAATAAAAATCAGAAATAAGTATGTTGATTAATATTCATGTAGAGAGCAATGAATTAGGATATATATCCTCTTGTTCTTGGACCCTTATTCCTAAATTTCTCTTAAAGTTCAAAACTGAAATGTGACATCAAAAAGCTTTGTAAAGATGCTCAAATTAGCCTACATTTTAAAAATATAATTCACCCTTAAAATAATTCCACTTGCGTAAAATGAGGAAATATTTTAGTTATAAAACTGATGTATTAAAGTTTGACCCTTGTAATGCAGTTTAATTTTATAAGCAGCAGCTGTGGCGAAGAAGAGGGGGTAGGTTCAGTACTTAATTTGAATACAAATTGTATTTTTTACTTGTAACTCTATATATTTTCATAGAGAATGCGGAATATAATTTTAAATGAGTATTGCGAAATTATACAACTCATCATACATTTATTCCTACAATAAAACTTTTTTTTTTTAAATATAAAAATTACTTACTAAATTCAGTCAGAAAATATATAATAAG
>KZ808814.1:8031-23171 GCA_000696205.2 Oncopeltus fasciatus
AAAAAAAAAAAAAAAAAAAAAAAAAAAAAAAAAAAAAAAAAAAAAAAAAAAAAAAAAAAAAAAAAAAAAAGCCACCACATAAGGGCCAGTTATATTATGCATTTTTCCTTTGTTTCAATAAAGCTGAGCAGGGATAAGTACAAATGACTAATTTCATCTTTTAAGTTGGAGAAGGCAATGAGGATAGGTAAGAATTGCTAGAGCAGGCTTTTGACTGTTCTTTAGGGAAAAGTGGGGGAAGCTCTCAATATTTATGGTTAAATTCTTAAAATTTTCCTTAACATTTGCTTTTCATAAGAATTGCATAGAATGTAAATTTTATTATATATATTTACACTTATGAAGAAAAATAAAATTTAAAGCAGGCTTTACTTTATAATGAAATCATCAATGAATGATTGAAATGAAGTGCCCATTTACAAGCTGAGCATTTAAAGGTAAATTGTCGAAGATAATTTGAAATTTGTATATCCAATTTTTGAAGATCTAAATTTTCTTAAATAAAGTTTAGAATGGCAAACCCCTATGCGTATTTTCATTATTCAGCACAAATTTCATTTGTGTAGCAAATCATTTATTGTATGGAATTCTTTAACAGAAATATTTTGATGCTGAGGAATTTGTTTAATTCAAGCAGTTCCTGTGTGATAGACTTTTTTCAATTACACTGTCTGGTTCTAGTTTTTTGCTTAGTTCTACAATTGAACGCTCAAAGTTCCGTCACTATATTACTCTCTTGTTTAATATATTAGTTAGTATTACTCTTTTGTTTGCTTTGACCCCAAATTTTAGTTTAATTAACAGTTCTTGATTTCATTTGTTTAATTACTTCTATATGTTTCAGGAAAAATACATGAAGTATCAACGAAAATAACTTTTGAAATATGTACTAAAGAAATACATTTTTATGTTAATTCAATTAAAATTGGAAAGTAATATAAAAGTGTATCCACTTCCTCAGTTTGAATAGATTAATATCTGGACTTACAATTGTAGACAATGTTTTACAAGTGATGCAAACCGAAATATACATTTGTCAGCATGTTTCTTTATTTCTTTTATACTTCAGTTAAAAGATTATTGCAGTTAACTAATTACTAATGTTCGTAAAAGACTCCCAACCTAAACACTTTGGTACAAGCAGAAAGTGAGGATCCACATCTTATTCTTCCTGGAAAGATGTACTAAATTTTATATTTGATCAATGATAATTGTAGAGTGGAATTTTATTGTAAACCCAATTAAAAATTTTTAATATTTCAATAATAGAGCTTTCAGTCCACCTCTCGCTGATTGTGGTAAATTCATTTGCACTTCTGGGAGTCTAGGAGACCTGTAGGGAGAAGTTTCTGACATGGTGAAATTAAGGCCCATGTGCAGAGGTTAGCAGGTCTAGTGATTAGAAAACCCGGGTTATTAACTCTTTTCATTCAAAATATATTACATTGAATTTGTTTATTCAATCTAGATATTATTTGTACATAAGGTGTTAAAAAAAGGAAATATTTTATTCATTAGTGTTATGAAAAAAATGTATAGAACATAATAGGTAAATTTTGTTATTATTCTTCTATTGTTATATGTATATGTATATATATATATATGCATACAAACACACACACACATGGNATATAAACCTGAACAATGGAAAAATAAATTTTTTTATCTATTATGTTCTATACATTTTTGTCATAACACTAATAACTGAAATGTTTACTTTTTACTCATCCAATTTCAGCCTAAAATGTTAAATAATAAGCCTAGATGTTTAAAATAATAAGAAACGATATACATTAGGTTTCTGTATTTATAAAATACAACAAAATAGGGGGCCTACACAACCATCAAAGTTCAATTCTTTGATATTTACTTAAATATGCATTTTCTATAAAAGGGATTAATAATTTCAATGTTAGAAAGTTATATTTTACCCATATGATGCTCTTTCATTTTTTTTTTTTTTTGTAATTCCTAAAAATAATGAGGATATAGATGATTTTTCAATAAAAATTTAATTTTACTTTAAAATATTTATGTTTGCCTTTAGTTGGCTTATAATAGATACTAATAGTTATTAAAATCTCACATTTCTTAAGCTGGATTGTAGATTTTCTACATTGAGAATGAGCCTTCGCGCTGTGGAGATCACAACTACTGAAAAGAGCACCTGAGGATGACCCATGAGGATCAAAAACATTTAAGTGAAAAATGAAGATTTGGTGGGGAATATAAGTGTGTTTTTTATTTACTTATAATTAAAATATAGTAAGGGTTTTATGCATAAATAAAGAATTTATCTATATAATCACTTTATTTACTTTTTGTATAAACTTAATTTGTTTTGTGTTTGATATTTAATTTAATAGATTCCGAAGTATAATCACTAAATAAAGTTTTAAAAGTTAGTAATTGGAACATAATTTGAAATTAATGGATTCAAAAACAAATTCACAGAACTAATGATAGTGAAAAGGTAATTAAACAAGATGGTCTTATTTTTACAAGGCACATTCTTAATAATTACTTATAAATTATTATTTTTTACATTATAAACTATATAATACAGAAGAAAGATGCTTTTATGTATATTTACACATATAAAGATCATCTAATATGATAAACAAACACAACAAAACATTCATTTAATTATCTAAATTTAATTTGGCAACAACTTTTAATGTACATAATATATAATTGGGATATGTATTTGATATCCAGAAGATATGACTGAATACATAAATATTTTGATATGTATTCTATATATATTTACAGATAAAATTAATAATATTAAAAGATATAGGCACTAAGTTGAGTGCCATTCACCAATGGTAGCCTATTCATTTATATCTTTTTCTCTTTCTTTTTCAGTAATTCAGAATGCAAAAATTAAATATATATCAAATGAAAGATAGAAATCTAATGAAGATTAAAATATATTTTTACTAAAATACCATTGGTGAGATAGTAGAAAAAAATTGAGCACAGAAGGAATGTAAATAGTTTTTTGTTATTTCTTTACTTCACTGTATCAAGAAAATTACAATAATTGGTCTTAAGGAATCATAATCATTATAAAAAGATACAGGCAGTGCAGTATACATATATTTAAAAAAAAATACAAATTATTGATTCAGCACCAAAATGAAAAAAATAAAAAATAAAATAAAGTCAAAGAATTGAAGAAAAAAAAAAAAATACTCTGGAGGGCATTCTGCAACCTCATATCTTATGCATTATTAATTTTGATTATAAAATGCATATATATTTTTGTGAACTAATGCAACTTTTCTATTCAGTTTTTCTGTAAGCTGAGCATTGTCAAGGACAGAACATTTATACATTAAAATAAATTGCACAAAGATTTTTCACAGCCTAAGATACATATAAGTAATCATATTCAAAGTGAATTAAGGAAGTATGCTTTATTAAAATTGTTTAAGCTATCATTTTTTAATATCGTATTTCATCTAAATTTATTCAAATTTTTAGACTAAACACTTTCTTTTCTCTGCATTTACATATATACAGTGCTATTACAGTATGAAATATGTATCAAGGTGCTTTATCTACTTTAAAGATACTTAACATAAAAATAAAAAAATTACATTAAAGGAATGTCTCTTCAATTAGTTAACTTGAATCTTTCAATAGCTCTATAGCTTCTTGAATAAATCATTGTCTAGATTTATTAATGATAATATGAGTCATGATAAATGCGACGGAGGTGACCATTATCAAAGGTATGTATTTTAAATCCTGGCCAACCATAACCATCGCAGTCCACGCACTAGCTATGCTCATTAAATCCAAGAGCCCTGGATGAGTTATAGTTCTCAAATTTCCACCTTTGCTCAAGTGCCTGGGGATTGCAATCTTCCATTATTAATTTCTGCTTTGTCTCTGACAGAGATGATGGTTTAGTAATGGCAAGACATTTCTTACTACTCCCATGTTGTATTGTCTTCATCTAAAAACAAAAACATACGTGCCAAAGAGAAAACTTAATAAATAGAATTTCTCCTAAAAATTATTTTTAGACATTTTATTTCCCAAATAGATAGATCTATATAATTGGAAAATAGAAAATTTCTAAAGGAAATTTTCTTAAAAAAAAACAAACAAAAAAACTTTTAAGCTTATAATTTATGAAATCACAATCAGTTACAGTGTTCACTAATAGAATGAAACTAATTTATTAATTTTATACTCATCTCCCTACACATGGCCTGGATAACTATAACATTAAAATTTATTACTAACACACTTTTATTCTATTATTAATATATACTTGTGAAGAAAAAATGATATGTGTATTAATAAAAAAAAGACAAAGACACTGCAATTCAAGGCAAAGTCATTGAATCATTATTTTCCATGTAAGAGATTATACCATTTGTCTGTAGTAGTTATAGGGGCAAAAATGTCAAAAATATTACAGAAAAACTTAAATGGGTTTCAAAAACTAATGTAATTGTACTTCGGTTGGAGGTTTGTTGGCCATCAAGTCTTAGCTGTAGAAATCAGTCAGGGTTTCGGCCAGAATCAGAAAAATAAAATACTCCAAAATTGTGGGGTAGCAATTTTATTATTGCCTGTCGAAATTGTGGGGCGATTATTTTATTATTACCTGCCAAAATTGTGGGGTGATTATTTTATTACTGTCAGATAATAAAATAATTACCCTACAATTTTGGAATATTTCATTATTTTTATGATCTGGCCGAAACCCTGACCAATTTCTCCAGTGTAATTATACTTCATTATTTAATATATGAAGGCTTAAAAAGTAGAGTTTCCAGACTGCCAACTTTTATGAAGGGAGGATATATCAGGAATTCATCTTGGTAGTTGAAGAATTAAAAACTAAAATAAAAACTTTTTGGTTACAAATTAGTTTTTAGTTCTTCAACGAACGAATTACTGATAATCCTCCATTCATATAATATTTTAAATTACACACATAGCTCAATCTGCAATTTAAAATATTCAGTGTATATTACATGAAAACATAAGGTCAAAATGATGGGTAGTTTGTAACTATGTATAAAAAATTACCCCTTCCTCATCCGTTCTCAACTACGATGAGTTAGTTCTTTTCTTGTCTGATAAGTTATTAAATTTAAAATTTAAAAATTATCTAAATTTACGTGGGATTAAAGACCACAATATAAATAATATTTATAACTCTTGGATGAAGATGAATCATTTATGGCTAGTTGTAGTTTCTTAGAATGATGGAAGAAATGACATGGAATCAAGCAGCTTACAATAACTGGGGAGAAACTATCAGTGAACAACAAAGCAGCTATTGAATACATATACAGACATTTTGCACCAGGATTCAAATTAAACAAGCAACTCTTAAACTGTTAGCTCCCACAATTCTCCTACAACAAATAAACTTTCAATGATGGTTATTGGCAAAACCACACTGTTTTAAAAACAGGAACAAAAACCCTCTCCCTGTTTTTTTTACAAAAACCACAGATGGATGGTGTCTTGTTCCAAAAGTAGTTTGACAAACAATTTGTTCCAAAAGTAAAGGCTTTTAACAAAGAAAATTGATAGTCTCTTAGTGCTTTGCTGGTCATAGATAATGCTCAATCACATTCAGAAAATATGTAACTTGTATGTTGTAATATCACATGTGGTCACTTCAATTTTTGCAGTCAATGCACGAAGGAGTTTTGCAAGCTTTCAAATTAAATAAAATGTTACTTCATTACTTTCTTTGTAGTTTGCTTCAAGAAAATGAAGACCTGGCAATCTTGCATAAACTCATTAAATTTGCCATTAAAGATTTTATTTACAGGATAGCAGAAGCTTATTAGAAAACAAAACGGGAATTTTAACAGAAATTGTGGAAACATCTCTGCCCTGATTTAGTGTTTGTCAAAACAGTCCTTTCCCCTGTCAAAAGAAAAGCTTGAACTTATTCAACTATTGAACTAGTGGAAAAAAAAAAAAAAAATACTAGACTGGGAAGAAGAGTGCCTTGAAGAATGTAAAGCAGTTGACGATTTTGGCCATGAGCAATACACAGATCAAGATATCGTTCAGCTGTAGAGGGAAATGTGTTGATTTCAATGCAGACAAAAGTGAGGAGGAAGGGAACGAGCTGACAGATGATGTTCCTCATAGTGCCGCAGCCAATGTACTTCATCTTGCTCTACTCTATGTTGAGCAACACTACTCATCAATGCAACCCTTTTTTTAATACCCTTTTTAAAATATTAAGTGAATTATTAACATTATAAAATAATGCTCTTTGAGAGAACCCAGAACGTGATGAAGTGCCGACAAAGGAAGAAATAAAAGCAGCTCTCAGAAACCTCAAAAACAACAAAGCAAGTGGGGAAGATTCGATAACGGCAGAAATGTTGAAATGGACAGAACCAGAAATCTTAGATGATCTTCACAATATCATCAGTGAAATTTGGGAAAAGGAGAAAACACCCGAAGAATGGAAAACAGCACTCATCCATCCGCTACATAAGAAAGGGGACAAACAGGATGTCAACAACTACAGGGGTGTGTCCCTTCTGCCGATCGCCTATAAAATCCTCTCAAAACTGCTTTTGAATAGAATAATGGCGACTTTGGACAAACAGCTGGGGGAATACCAAGCAGGGTTTCGGAAAGGCCGCTCCTGTATTGAACAGATATTCAACCTGAAGTCAATACTCCGCCACAGAATGTTGAGTGGTAAGAAAATTGTGGTGTCATTTATAGACTTCAAGAAAGCCTTTGATTCGGTGGATAGAGAAACCTTGATTAAGATCATTAAAGAATTTGGAGTCAAAACAAAACTGGCAAATATTATCAAAGATACCTTAACAGATACAACATCTAAAGTGAAATTCTTAGGGAATTTGTCGCAACCGTTTGAAATCAAGACAGGTGTGAGGCAAGGTGATGGACTGTCACCACTCCTATTCAACTGCGTCTTAGAAAAGATTGTGAGAATATGGAACTCGGAACTTGAACGTCAAAAGATAACCCCTATCTACCTAGAAAGAAAAGCAAGAGGGATTAAAGTCAACTGTCTAGCCTTCGCTGATGACTTTGCTGTCCTATCAGAAAGTCCAGAGGTCGCAACCATTCAAATTAACCTTCTGGAAAGAATCGCAAGCCAAACGGGACTGAGGATCTCAACAGAAAAGACCAAATTCATNTCTTATGATAAAAATCTTCGACATTTGAGCTTTTTTTTCTTTTTGCTTCAGGTTCCTAGGAAAGAAGAAGAAGTTAAACATCCAATACATGTTAATATGTGTTCAAGTGCTTAGGAAAATGCACGTGATATTTTAGATGGCAATGAGGACTGCAATTTGAAAATTTAAAAGTTGAACTTGAAGATGAACCTGTTTAAATAAAAAAAAAATATAGTTCAAAATGTCTTATAATAACATCAGAAAAATAATCTAATATAGAAAGATAAAAAAAAAACACAAATGTCAGAATTATTATAAGTAAAGTCTGTTGGAAACTCAAGCATAATATATTTAATAAGTAATAAATTATTAATGTTCATGAACTTTGAATTTAATGAATTCTTTCAGTTAAACATTTTTTTTTTACTTTATATATTTGCATAATGTAGTGACACCAGCTTTCAGTCACAGACTTTGTCAATTTATTTATTATTTAATTTCCCCGCACTTCATGATTCTGTGAAGTTGGTTTATGTAAGCTTTCTCTCATTGAGTTCTTCTTTAGCCCGTTAATATTTTCAAAGGCAGCATATTTGCATACATCTTTACAGCAAAACGACATACATAATTACTAAGAATCAATCGATACATAGATTTCTCAACGGTGCGTCTGTGAACCCATCGTTTTTTTTCAACAAATAAATGTCTACATTAAAAAGATAGGCCAGGAAGATTGAGCAAAAGAAACAGTAATCCATCGTACTCAGATTAAAAAGTTTCAACTATTTCTTGTAAAAAAAAAAAAAAAATGCTCTTTGGTTAATGGATACAAAATTTTTAGCAAAATAAATTATATTCTTATATAAATTAGTAATATTTAGAAAAAGTATGGCAGCTTTTTACTTTTCAGTGATTTGTAGGAACAGTATTTTCATTATGCATATGGCATATTCCTCTATGACATTTCTTAGTTTTAAAAACAAGCACTAAAAGTTTGGAAGAAATTCATGATTAATCTAGGCATTTTTAACTAAGATACTCCCCTCCATTGCAATTGAAATATAGGAATGGATGACAACATCATGCACAGATTTATTAACATGGTTCTGTTAGCTCTAACTTACAGGTTCAAATAACATTGTTTTAAGACATGAAATCACTATGCCATAAACCAGTCATCATCCAATAAGGAATTAAACCCATGAAAAAAATAAATATACTTTCTGCATTAAATATATTAAATGAAAGATCTTCACAATCCTAGAGACAGATTTCCCCAAATTTTATACAAAATTAAACAATTTTATGGGAAGTTAATGTACCTCAATGCATGAAATTAGTCCTGTGGTTTAATGCTTTTTTATTTTAGGTATTATATTGTTTTAGACCTAAGAAAATAATTTCTCCCAAGGCCACTGATTAGTGAACACAGCAAAGTAGTGAACAGAGACACAAATGACCTCTGTAATCTTCATAAAAATGAGTAATATATTCAAGCAAATACAGAATGCATAAAATATTAAGAGATATTACGTCATCATTGTAGATCCAAAGCTGATTTCCTTTGGAACCGTGGCATGGATATAAAATTACATCCTGGCCAGCATAGTCAAGACAAGCTTCATCTCTTCGAATTTCTCCTTCTTTACTTAACATCCAATACTGCAAATTTTATAACATTTTCAAGTTAAAGAAATAAAATAATTACAATTTTTATAACTAAAGAGTACTTAAAATATAATTAAAGAGATGTCATACATGAAAGCAAATTTTCTAAATTTAAAATTTACTTTTTGTTTTAAAAATTAATACATATTTTTTTTACTTTTGGGTAGTTGATTAATCTATTGAACTATGTTTTAAAGTAAATGAACATATCAAGGGTAAAAAATATTCAAAAATAATTAGCTTAATTAAATTATTAATTTAATTTATTTTTGCAAGTTCTTTAATTAATGAATACTTGAAAAGCCAAAATTAGTTATTAACTTTTTTTAAAACAATTGTTAACTTTCTTTAAAAGATATTATTCATAACTAATCATGTAATGCAGCAAAACTTGAATTTGCAAATTGTTATAAATGACTAAATTCTTATATTAGAACATAAACCTAAAAGAAATTGAGTTATTTTGTCAAATTTTTTATTAAGTGAATCTTTAGCATTTATAAGAGATATGAAAAAAAAATAATGACAAATTGATGAAACTTAGAATATTATAGTGAGAAAGATTATGAAAGGTCTACCAGAATCCACTGCCTACTGTACATAGAAGCAAACAAAAAAAGTGCTGTAATTATTGAACCGGGTGCTTTGACTTATTAAAGATTATAGCATTTCAGAAGAGTAAATACATCCATCACTGATATAAGATATTAAAACAAAAGATATTATTGGAGTCAATCAACATATATTAGTTGCATTTCAACATCTCTTTATTTTGCCTCTGGACTGAACTAATGATCTATTTAACTTTTATAATGCCTACTTTATAAATTGAATTCTCCTTATTAGATGATTTTAGTTGGGGTTTGGTCAAGGTAGATAAAAAAANATGTGGATCAGATGATGAAGCCGATGATGGATGAAGAATGTCTGCCTTTGTGGATGTAGAGATTGCCGGTGGTGATAAGCTGTGTTCTTGAAAGACATGAAGTGGGCTGAAAGGTGCTGACATTATCAAAGTTGTCAATCTGTTAACTTAGCCCAAAGAAGAACATTGTAACATGTCTGAGAGGAACAGAAAAAGGAAGAACACGAGAAGGATTCGTAAGTAACTATGATCCCAAACAGAAACTGGATCGTCATTCAATTTGTATAACCGTAAAAGAGCATATTTTATAAATATTATTTTTTTGTGGTATTTAATCCAACAATTTTTAGTGCAAAGGAACACAATAAAAAATCTAACTGTCCCAGCCAGGATACGAACCTGGATCTCCTGCTTTCCGGGCCGGTGCGTTTTCCATTTACGCTACCTATACAAGTCTGATAAGTTATTAAATTCCCCGGCACTAGTGTCGAGAGTCTAACTTACGAGGACGACGAATATATCGTCCTGGCTGGGACAGTTAGATTTTTATTCTGTTCCCTTGCACTGAAAATTGGTAAAAGAGCATATTGCATATTCGGGTTATCTTTTGAAATATTTAGGTGTCAAGGAATAGTTTCACACAAAATTTTTAGATCTAAAATCGACTAATTGCTTATAAAGTTTGTTAATTAAAAAAAACTGTTTCTGTGGCTCTGGACAGAATATTTCCCAGATAAATCATCGACTAAAGTAAATAAGTATATTATTAGTGTATGAATATATTGTAAATTGGAAGCAAAATCAATTTATTATTCGAAAGGAATGTTTATGTTAATTTTCTTGCTGATCTGATGAAGCTAATTGAGGAAAACTATTTAATAAATTTAGAATAAAAAAAATACATGCATATGTGAAGAACATACAAATATATTTGTAGTAGAATTTCTTTGTTATATTATTTTTATTTGGGAGTAAAAAGTGGGATTATAAATAGTAGAAACGGTCTATATCTTTTTACGGCGTTATAAATACAAAAAATTCCATTAGTTCCAGCGATGAGGACCAGTGTTATGGGATTATGAAGAGTGTGATATGCTTTTACCCCGTGCATGGTGGCCATGTTGGCTTACTCCGCAGGCAAAAGGAATGAGCAAAAAGGGGTCGGCAGATGTATTCACAAAAGGATTAGTGACCAGAGGACTACTCAAGGAGGTTATATAACAGTCAGAAAGTGGTACCGCAGGTGGAGAAGCTTAAATTTTTCAGTGACCCCCCTTACGAGAGCTCGTATTCCCCCCTCAATAATGCCGGGGTAATAAGGCAAATACAGGGAATTACATTTGGAACATGACTTGCGTATCAGACTGAATTTAATATATCAAGCAAACTATGTTCTATGTGAGTTTGGATTTTTATTGTTATAGTCAAAACAGAGATGCCCCATTACGGATTTGACGCTTAATGGGTTTCCATGTGAATTTTACAACATGTAAGTTCCCCACTAGAATTGAGAACGGTCAAATTGTTCATCTGAAGTCAATCTTTATAATTTTAATTATTTCTTGCAGCTATGTCTGATTACTACGCGGATATGAAAATTACACTATCATCACATCACATTGCATTCCTTTAGTTACAACGAAAGATTTCTTAATTAGTGATTTTATCTTTGACGAAAAAGTACAGATAGAAGTCTACAGGAGGCATCCGAATCCAAAGGGATCGAAGAATCTGATGGAAATGAGTAGAATGTAGATCATCAAGGGGGAGGGGGGGGGAGGACATTTTATTTTATTTTCTTATCAGATGGACAGATTTTTCGTCGAAATGAAAACGATTTGAAATTGAAATGAAAGAGCTGCGAAACGAAAGAGAGAAATGAGGAGAAGTAGAAAAAAAAACGAAATAATGAAAAGGGCGAAGGGTCGAGGTCCCAAGAGGACCCTGTTGGAAGCTGTGTCCGCTGCGAGGGCACACTCATCACCGCACAACTTTTTCTCTCGAAGCTCTACACTCATCAGAATAAATTATACACTCGCCTTCCTTCGCTCGCTTGTGCACACCTTCTTCCGCCCCTGTCAATTCCTGTAGTTCTTCTGAGAATGGCAACCAATTATACATAATGATATGTGTGTATCCGCGTAATGATACGTATGCAATAATTCTTAGATGATTTTAGTTGGGGTTCGGTCAAGGTAGATCCAAAAAACACTAATTTAAAAAAAAAAATATTTTTTTAAAAAGATTATCTGCCAACGTTTCGGCTTAGACTGTAAGCCATCTTCAGGGCTGTAGAAATACAATGTCAAGAGAATACAATAATAATTGACACTAATATAATACAGAATTACCATAATGTAAAGTGATATAAAAAGTATGAATGCAGAAAGCTATGTAAGAGAATTAAAAAAAAACATGCAGACAACAACTTAGTGAAAAATAATTGATAACATTACAAAAGTAATTTACCACACCAACCTATCATGAAGACGAGAGAGGACATCCTGTCCCTAAGTTCACATTTCCACGACTGAGGGAAAATATGATTTTTCTGATACACACCATGGGAGGTAGAAGGGTGGGGGGGGGAGGTAAGAGGCGGAAGGTAAAAAGAGAAAGCGGCCTGTTTCAAGAGAGGGCAATAAAAAGGACAAAGGAAAAGAGGAAGGTTATTATTGGGAATAGGTAACTTTGGAACTGGGAAAAATGTTTGACAGGTTTATTGAGAAGGAGGCTGATGGTTTTTAGAATATTGAAAATGTTTGAATAAGTTGAGGAAATTTGTTTTATGTCCGTTCTGTCGTTAACTGGATAGTGTTGTAGGTTAATGTGAACGGTTTCAGACAAAAAGCGTTTGTGTTCATAGGGTTCAGTGGAAAGAATGGTTATGTTCTCGAAGTCAAATGTGGGTTCTTCATGAAAAACATGTTTAGTGGGGGCAGTTTTTATTAGTTTATTCTTTATGTCATTTAAACTTATGGTTATTGATTCTACGGGAAATAGGGTTTTTGTTAGAATCAATAACCATAAAAACACCATTGTGTTAGAACACACATTTTGGGACAGGACTTCCTCTCTCGTCTTCTTGTTAGGTAGGTGTGGCAAATGACTGTTTTAAGGTTATCAATTATTTTTCAATAAGTAGTTGTCTGCATGTTTTTTTTTAAATTCTTTTACATAGCTTTCTGCATTCATACTTTTGATATCACTTTACATTATGGTAATTCTGTATTATATTATTGTAAATTATTATTATATTCTCATGATATTGTATTTCTACAGCCCTAAAGATGGCTAACAATCTAAGCCGAAATGTTGGCAGATAATCATTTAAAAAAATACATTTTTTAAAAATTTGTATTTATTTTGGATCTACCTTGACCAAACCCCAACTAAAATCATCTAATAATAATACCTACGGTAAAAAAAAAACTTATTCTGATCTACTATTACAATTAAAATCAATTGACATTAAAAATTTTTTTACATATTCAAAAACAGAAACCCTCTCAGTTATAAAACTTAACTTTAAAAAAAAAACTAATTACTAGTTTCGTCCATTTCCATAATTCATTATATAATTTTTACTTTTTATTAAATTTGTATATCTTTAAATAGAATAATTAGTTCATTGGTCTTTAATAATTAATTTCAATGTATTTTCTTAAATAATTATTCTGCTCATTGAAAAAGAATACGGAACATATTCTCAAATAAATTACATCTTTAAGCATCAAAGAAGAAAATTTGGAGAATAAAAATCAGCTAGAATAAGTTTCCAAGAATATAAATAATTATCTGAAATAAATAGAAGAATTATGAACACAACTTAAACTTATGAGGCATTAATATTAAAAAGAAAACTTGAGAAACACTTAGAAACCTTCACCAAATTGAGAATTTTAAAGAAAACATAAAGGTCATAAAGCTTTCTTATTTACAAAGCCTATCTATATATATAAATAAAAAAAATCATCAGCTAGCTTCTCATGCTGAATAAAATATTTCTATGGATTAATCAATGAAGCAAAAAAAAAAAGGGAATATAATCAATACAGATAAATTTTTTATATAGCTTTTGTTAAATTTTTGCAAATAATTTATTTAAGCAACTAATTAAAAGTAGCTAAAATTAAACTTAATAAACTAATTAAATAATTAGTAATAATTTAGAGAAATTAAAATACAATATGGACCAATCACCACTCATTGAAACATAACTAGCATCGTAGCTCATATAAATATTTACAATGCTCATGGTACACCAGAATTTAAAATTAATATAGCTGCCATTAGAAAAATTCTTTTTTTTTTTTAAATTAGTATTAGCCATTTTTATTTTATTTTATAGTAAAACAATAACTATCTTTTCAAACTGTTAGTTAAATTTTTAGCACTTACTTCCTTCAGAATAACTATCAGTCCAATATCCGGGTTTTGGCTAGGATCAGAAAATAAAATACTTCAAAATTGTTGGGTAATTATTTTATTATTGCCAACCTTTCGACTACACTTATAAAACATCACTATCGCCCTGATGAAGTGTCATATCTTTTGGTATTTAGGCACTAATTTTGAGAACAATAAGGTTTTGAATATAAAAGAAAAATTAGTGAGTATGGCTGGGGCACAATGCTAATGCTGCACCCTACTCTTTGAAATTTCTCAGAAGACAATAAGCAACATATTTTTAAGTGATGGGACAGATTCGTATGTATAACATTGATATTAAATTAAATGAACTTCTTAAGATTTCAAGCTGCTGAAATGAATTATTAAGGAAGCCATCTCAGATTTACCCAACTTGATTTTGATAAAATACAAAACGATTAATTAGGTGATGAACGACTACAACTGAAATGGGTCCATCATAATGAGATGAGTTCATAATTAATTGAAGAGTAATGACCTAGTGATGAAGGTTTACTAGGTATGATTGTGTGGTTCAGCAACATGCTGGACAAAATTCAGCTCTGCCTGAAGATATTTCACTAAGCCTAGCCAATTTGAACTTAATACAATCCACATAGGTTATAATGACTCAATAACCAAGTTTCCAGGTCAATAAGGATGGCTTAATGATTTTAGAGTATAGTAATATGACTGCCAGAAAAAATATTCCAAATTGTTCAATTTGAATTTCATTATATAAGCATTGCATTAAATACCAAGAACAATTAACTTAAATTTGGAGTGAACCGGACATTTTCCTGCAAGGATGTGTTTACTTAAATTGTGACACATAATTGCCTAAGAAGTTACAAGCCGATAGATTCTAAACATCGAAAATATGATTCAGCTATATACAGAAAATGTTATTCATTTTATTTTACTGTTTTAAGTACAAATTTTTATTATATAGTAAAGTTATGTGTCCAATATTATTCTGTTAGAATTTAAACATCGATTAAGAAACATAATTAATTGAAATGTCATATTTATATATAAAATAT
>KZ808814.1:32350-43322 GCA_000696205.2 Oncopeltus fasciatus
TAAATATATTATTATATAAATATTAAGGTGGTCTGTAAGCTATAAATCTTTGGAATTTTGGATAATGGTTGTTTTTTACACACAAAACAAAAAAATTATAATCAAATAGTGTTTTTATACAAAAAATTAGGAAGTGACATTACTACTTTATTTGTAAGAAAAAAACATAGGTAAGTAATAATTTATTTCACCATTGTAAAATTTTCATAAATAAGGATATAAATGTATAATCCTTAAGGTAGTTGTAAATTACTGAATTGTGTATAGGCCTACCGAGAAAGAACTTCATTAAATTATTAAAAAAAATGAATTTATGCATATTTTTGGTTAGCTTTTTAAAAATTATTTAGTAATATAATAGTAATGGCTAAAGAACAAACCTCTCCAGAAGCAATGGCATCTCCTGGTATAAACAGCTCTGGAAAAACGTTGTCCAAGTACCACTTGAAAGACTTGCAGTTCAATCTTCTCCTTAAATCCTTTCTGGATGAAACATCACCATAATCTCCCTGTAAAATAAAGAAAATTTTCTTAAATTAATTAGTACAAATATCAATGCACTGAAACAAATAAAATACTTAAGAAAAATTGTTAAGGTAAGATAGTAAGGGCAATGTCTTTCTGAACATATCTGAGAAAAAAAAAAAAAAAAGAAAAAAGAAAGTAATTTTAACAATTTTCTCTTTTTATGACACCAGAATGAATTTGTCATCTAAATAAAATATATTTACAGAAAAAAGTATGCAACTTAATTTAGTTAAAACAATTGTAAAAAGTATTTGTAATTGAATATTCAAACATGTATTGTATAGTTATTACAGTACATAATTTTGAAATTTAGGGAATAATCCATGCGACAGTGGCTTTTCAAATTTTTTATTTAGCATAATTTATAAAATCACATTTACCATTTAAGATAAAACTAATCAAATAATGACAAAATAATATAATCAAAAATTATTACATAGTAATAGGAAAAATTTAAGAAGATATTAATGGCAAAGTAAACGTGATTATAAAGCACAATATTTAGTATTCACAAATATTTTTATAAAAATTAAGAAACTAATTTAAACTAATAACATTTAAAGTTATCTTTTAATAGTAATAGTAGCAATAAAAATGATTTAAGTTATTATTGAGAATTAATACAATATTGATCAAACAATCCAATTGTTCTCTTTAACAATTATTTATATTATAGTTAGTTCTCTTTGATAATTATTTAATATCATTAGTAATTAATTTTGTATAAATTAATTACTAACTTTGTTTGCTTTTATTTCATGATGTGAAACTAAAAAGCATCAAAATTCTTTTACTTGTATATAATGGATTTTAATGCTTTGATGTCCAAGTAGAAACTTCTTTTCTTATTTGATGAAATATTTTTATACATGCGTTAAGTGCAGACTAGATTGTTCAGTGTTACTGAATTTACAAGAAAAAGACAAATAAAGCTGACCTAGTTACTCAATAGAATTAATTAAGATATTTTCTCTGATCATTATTCATCTCCTGCTTGTGAAATAGGGTTTCTTTCAGTTTGAAAAATAAAATTTCTTTTATCTCATAAAATTGTGTATATATTCATACAAGATTTACTTTAGTCTGGATTCCAAAAAAGTATTTGAACTTCATTTGCTTTTATTCTATAATATGAAACTAAAAAGCATCAAAATTCCTTTACTTATATATAATGGATTTTAATGCTTTGAGATCCAAGTAGCAATTTTATTTATTTAATGGATGGCTGTGAACTAAGACAACATAGCCATTTTTTTCTATGTATAGTAAATGCTGCACTGAGTGAATTGAAATTTTAAAATAATAGTAAATATTTGAGCAATAGAGCTACTTAGTTTTAAACCACTAAATATTTATTGTAGATACTATAGATTTCAATTTTTTAATTATTATTATGAGTTTAAAAAAAATTTAATTATTCATCCTTAAAAGTTGAGAGGAAAAAAATTCAGGACAAACTAAAGCAATGTTGTTCTAAATTTCTGAAATTGAGTGCTGTAATTAAGTGGTATATTATGGTCATTGTATTCATATCTTATAGTTAATATAATTACTGAATACATTTTTAAAATTCAAGGATGTTTTGGTGTTTCTTGATGCCAATTTCAAAAAATTAAAAAAATATTAATGCATAAAAGAAATATTATATTTAAACATTTTATGTCTAAAAATAATGTCAAAAGCATAGATATAAAATTGGTACACAATAATTATACTTTAGCAGATTAATACAAATAACAAGATTCAAATGATTATATATATTAATTAAAAATAAGTAATATTTATTCTTACCAAATCATTTCCTACTCGCTGGTAATAATACTTTGCATACTCATCCATCCAAACCTCTGCAAGTCTGACTGAATTCCTTTTAAGAACATTGACACCACTTTTCCATTTGTATGGAGAGCGTTTTCTGAATATGTGGCCAACATGTGAACAAGGAACTATTTCGAGAGTGCCACCACACATCCAGGTCTACAAAAAACATTTAAAAGCTTAAATTAAAAAAAAAAAAAAAAATTAATTTGGATCTACTACCAATTTTTTAAAAGGATAAAATATTTAATTGTATTTCAAGTAATTCACATTCTAATAAATATATTTGTTTTGGTTATTCATTTACTGTTTATTTTCAGAATCCATTGAAGAATTGGAGCCTAATTAATTTAAATTTTTAAATTAATTGAATAATTTTGAGGTAAGTGGTTTTTTCTTGTTTTTTTTTTTTTGCATGTTACATAAAATTATTGACATTCTAGTAGCTGAATTTGTTTGTTTATCCATTAACACATTTTTAGGTTCAAACTAAAAATTATAGTCAAATATTCTGTATATTTTTAATTTTTATTCTATTATTTACATTTTCTTAAATCAATCACATTCTAACAAATAGGTTCTGTTTCCTTTATGAACAGATTTCTCATAAGGAATTCAAACTGATCACGTTGTCCTATAGTACTACTTTTGAACAAATTTAACCACCATTTAAAAAAAAAAGAGAGAAATGGAAATTTTAAATAGTTATATAATTTCATTATTATTAGTATAATAAAAAATTCATACAACATAATAATAAGAATAGAATGGAATTTTTAAACAACTACATACAATACAATACATTTTCAGAAAAATGTTTACCAAGAAAGCTGCATAAAAATGTAAGGTATGAGGTGAATGAACCCTTTTCCTTTAGAATATAACACTGAGTTAGGTATTCAGGATTAATTTTGCAAATTAGGCATCAAATACAATTTTGGTTGAATTCGGATGAGAGGAAGGGGGAGTGCTGAGTTGAATAATTGTTATAACTTCTCTATTAGTGTTATGAAAAAATATTAAGCATAATAGGTGTGAAAATTGATTTCTTAACATTTTTATTCTAAACATTTTTGTGTGATTCTGAATAAGAGCTTAATGATAAAAACAAAGAAAAAAAAAACCAGTTTGTCAAAATATAAGAGCATTTGTATTATGATACATAGTCTGCAATAAATGTGTCAATTTAGTAACATAAATAAATAATTTTTTAACAATTTGAATAATAATTTGAATTAGACAAGCATTAGTACAAAATCATTCAAGAATAAGATTCATTCATAAGATTTTTACATTTATAACTTAATAATTGAAAGATACTTTAGTTTTAACTTAAGTATTTTTCAATTATTAAGTTATAAATGTAAAAATGTCATAAAATGTAAAAATATCGTTGTGTCCACTAATATGACTTTTTAAAGGCTATAGGTTTTTCAATGTTAATTATCTTAATTTATAGTTGAGTTTAGGAACAACATTGAAAATAATAAAAAGTAACCTTTACCCTTTATTTTTCTGATCTTATCATCAATCATTTCCAGAAAATTTATTTACGAGTCATATAATTAAGAGTCAAGTACATAAATTTTATCACAATTGCAAAAAAACAAAATTTGAATCACTCAAACATTAATTTATTTTAGCATTCTGAGGCAAACAACAAAGATCATACTCAAGTTTTCTTTAAGACCAAATGCTTAGTCATTTGTCCATAGCGTTTTTATCTGCTTTTGTCCGAAAATACATTTTTAGAAGGTGACTAAAAGCTTATAGGAAAGTTACAGCCATAGCAAACTTGTTTGTTGTCTAGAAAAAAAAAAGGATTTAAAATTTAATGGTTAATAATTATCATGTTGACTTTCTTAAAATGAAACATTGTGTAAATCAGTTTAAGAAAAGTAAAAAGGGTCCTTTTTCAATAATATTGAGCCTTTAGAATAAAAAACAAGACTAAAACAATAAAGGTAACATTAGCATTACATAAATTTTAGCATTAAACCAATTGTTACCCAATTTTGTTTACAATTTTGGTTATGTACTGAATAACAAATGGATGATGATAAAAGAGTCCGTTTTAGTCCTTTGCATAATACTATAGGTAAAACAAAATAGATCTACTTCTACTCATGTAGAAAAATGATTTTCAAATATTTTCCTCTTCAAAGTATATGTCGGTATAAATATATCCTTCAAGAAAAAAAAAAAAAAAATCCCAAGTATAACTTACTGAACTCAATTTTATTTTATTTATTTTTTTTTGTGAACTTCTAATACATGTATTTTATATAATAGTCAATTGTCTAGTCCAAGATATTAAGATTGCAAAAGTGTCCTGATAAGCTTTGCTTACCTTAAAAGATAGTTCTAAATTTTCTCCACCCCATATGTCAAAACCAGAATCATACGTTCCCAGCTGTTCAAAGAATTTCTTATCAATACTGAAAAGTCCTCCAGCCATTGTAGGGCTGTACAAAGGCTCTGCTTGATTTTTGTGTCGTTTTTTCTCTCGTTCTGGCGCAACATGCCAGTTAAACTGCAAAATACACAAGTACTTTTTATTACATTGCAATAATTGTTTATCAAATTTTATAAGGTCTCCATGAATAAATAATCTAGAAAAAAATAATAAATAAAATAGGAAAGTAAAAGTTTCGTACAAGTGCATGGGCACAAAACTTGTTACCTGCACATGCAAAAATATGCTATTGAAAGAACTTAGGAATTCTGATGAAGCCAGGTTCAGCATTCTGAAGAGTTAGACATATAATATGGAGACTTTGTGATTATTCTGAGGTTTTTGGGTTGAAGGGATTGTATTCTTTGGATGTAGGAAGGACTATAGCCTTGTCATTTGCAAGTAGAGCTAAGAGAGTAATTGGGTGGATAGGGATATCAGCAGTCTATTGCATAAATAGGATAGGCCCAACTTGTGGAAGTCCAACTTTCATTTGGTAGTAATCAAAGTAATACAATCCTTGCCAGAAGGAATGCAGGAAGAAGCAATTGTATAAGCAGGACTTTAGGATTGGGAATAGGATTTAGGAATGGGTAAGTATTACTAGGAAGTGTGGATTTGAGCTTAAACAAAAGACAACCGAGCCATACTCCATCGAGTGCCCAAGAAACATCAAAAAAAGACCCTGGACAGAACTCTTTGTGCACGGAGGACGAGGAAATGTAATTCGCGCGAATGATTGTGGCTCGACATCTCTGTAGGGGCACTGCTCACGGGCTGGAGACGCCGTATTTGGTTGACGAAAAGGTTGGGTTCGCTGCTTTAATTCATTATAGGCTTGGTAGCCATTTTAGTAGGCAGGACGATTCTGCAGTAATAGAGCACAAATGGCTGGAGTGTTTCTGGATTTTTGACAGATGCGAACGCCTCCAGCGTAGAGGGCATTTGTAGTAGGTTTTAGTACGTCCATACTGGTGGTATTGTGAAAATATAATATATACAAATCCACGAAGAACATCGGTAAGGGATTTTTTTAAAGGCAATTCTCTCATTTCTTGGGTCGGCTCATGACCACATTTATGGCGTTCCTTACACAGAATCCTAGAACTGTCAAACCCTTTATGATTAAATTTGGCGGAGTGAAGTGGTGGAGATGTCGAATAACTCTCGTAGTCCTCTCTTCTTTGAGCTTATAGGTGTGATGTACCCTATAAATCTGCAAAAATAATGCAATATGTAATGCCAAAACTTATTATATTCCTAATTTGGAAATCTATTGCGATAAACAGCCTCAAGGCACATATAGATTATTAAATTCCCCACTTGAAAAAGTGAAGTGACTCCATCTAGAGCATTCTAATAGAAACATTAATAGAGAAAATTGATATACTAGTATCAAGAGGCAACATATTTACTGGAGGGAAAATTGACAATTTTGGGGACACTTAAAGAGGCAATACAAACCTAAGAGAATTATTTATAATAAATCTTGTACTAATAAAAATACTGGTAGACTTCAATTTTTTTATTCATATAAATTACTCTAGGTATAAAAAGAATACAATTATTTCGGTGTTAAACTATAGTAAATGTATTAGATGAACATGATAAATCCCCCCCCCCCCCTCCTCAGACTCTGATTTCAACTCGAATAGTTACAAAAGTATCAAGTAGCTGAAGTAATAAATTCCGTTAAAAATTTATGTAAAAAAAAAAAAAAAATATAAAGTGGTTTCGAAACTAAGATTACTGTTGGGCCAAGTCCGTTACCGTGACAAATGTAGGCGGGCCTGATTGAAGCAAAATTATGAACTATTAATGACAAAGAAGTGGCAGTACATTTTTAATGGGAATAAATAAATAAATAATTATCAATTAAGTCGACGTGAAGAATTGAGACCTGTAGATTCCAGTCGAAGCCGCCCACGTTGACTCCTCCGGCATCCTTCCAGTGGTACTCGAGGGTGGCGTCGTCAATGACATCGATGACGGGGCAGACGACAGTGGTCCGGTTGCGGGCGATGCGATCCAGTAGCGGCTCAAGCCAGCCCTCGGCACACTCGCAGTGCGAATCCAGATAGGTGAGGACGGAGCCCTTGGCATGGCGGGCCCCCAGTAGCCTGGCCCGGATCAGGCCCTCGCGCCGTTCGGCACGGATGATCTTCACCATGGGGTAACGCTGCATGTACTCTTCTAACTGCCGCTTCAAATGAGCTGAAAAGTAAAAGAGTTCATTCATGAACAAATATTCATTTATTCTTAACTTGTATTTTATTTATTAGTCGAGTAAAATCAATTTTTTCGCAGCAAGGAATTTTCGTATTTTTAAACAATAAATGCAAAGGAAAAGAATATAAAAATCTAAACTATCTCAGCCAGGACTCGAACCTGGGTCTCCTGCTATCCGGGTGGGAATGCTATCCATTACAACACCGAGAATAGCCAGAGAAGTTTTTGAATTCTCAGCACTAGTACCGAGAGTCTAATAGTCTGCTAGTGCTGGGAATTTAATAACTTCTCTGGCTTGTGTCGGTGGTGTAATGAATAGCACGCCGGATAGCAGGAGACCCAGGTTCGAGTCTTGGCTGAGACAGTTTAGATCTTTTATTCTATTCCCTTGCATTTATTGTTTAAAATTTACGTGGGATAATATACCACAATAAAAACAATAGTTGTTCCGTATTTTTATTTTATGTGTACCGTTTCGAAATGAGAATGATATGAAATATTATGTTCTCAACTTTAATACAGGTACATACATGAATATTTAAGTAATTCTTATTTTCCCAATTTGTAAAACATTTTATTAGTTATTGAGTACTTAAAGTGATCCCATCCTCAGACCTGAGTTAACATCAGTTAAGTTCTGCACACGACATAAAAATAGACTAACTTATTATAAGAAACACGCGGCTCCAGTAAATGAGAAATATGTATTTCACATTTATTTCATTTATAGATAAAGTTAACGAAACATTATTTGCTGTGTATCTTTGGAAATTCTGCCATCAAAACGCGGAAGGGTAAAATGCACTCCCCTCTTGCTCTCCTAGTTAGGGGAATGGCCTCTTGTGGTTGTAAGGGAGTACGGCAAGGATGTTCATGTGAATGCACATTCACAGGGGAAGCCTCCAACCTTTTGGGCTTAATCACCGAGACAAGGTTGTTATCTCCGGCAGCTCAAAGAAGTATTCGGCAGGCCATCATTTCTCCTCAAATATATTTATCAAGAAAGATAACCTTAGAGGACTAAAATGTCTTTGATATATAACTGATAAATAAAAAAGAAGTTAATGGGAGTAGAATTTGAAGACGAGGGGTGTTGGAAGGGCAATAAAATATTTGCTTTTTTATTTATTTAAGGAGTTCAAGACTAAATTACCTCAAATTTTGTAATTTTTGAGGATTGCTGGATCGGATAAATAAAAAAAAAAAAAAATAGAAGAGAGCTTGTATTGAGTTTTTTTTTTGTCTAAATAAAGCATTTAGGTCATTTATCCGTCACCGGCTGCCTGCTGTCAAAAGATAAGTAATTCTCTAATGATGAATTGTCTATGATAAAATTAACCATTTAATCTAAAAATTAATTTCAAACTTGAGATATAAAGAGTAAATAATTTTTTTTAAAAAGCTTGCTCAGTATATGCGAGTCGGACTTTCCATTCTTGAAATAAATTGCTTATATCTGTATCGTTTCTGTCTGCAATATAAGAAAATCCTTACTTCGGTTCGTGACAAAAACCCATGAAATATAACTTTGGATTATTAGAAGAAAACATGCGATCTTGGAATCGTCCATTTCATTCAGAATCCAATTCATTTAAAGTCAATAGGGGATTTCATTTGCTAAAATGGTATTACCTGGATTCTCCAAAGACAGGCCTTGGGACTGTTTTATTTCCCATAAGTTATACAATTTTAGATAATTAATAAACTACAGATTGAATATTTTTTTTCCTCTTTGATTTGCCATCAAAACCCAATGCCTCTAAAGAAAAACGCCACATATATGTAATATTTTTTCCTCAAATTATTATTGTATAAGAATAAAATTACCAAAAATAAATTTAGAATAATGTTATTCAGGTTAGTTATGTATATTACTTTTAGAATACAAAAGTCCAGGAGCTGTCTCTATAAAGAGAGATATAAATGTATTTCACAATATCGCTATCACTCTGGAATCTGCACAAGAGGCATGTTACTTTTGAAACTCTAACTTTTAAAGGCTTTAGGTCTGGATGGGTTTGACTTACCCATATCAGAGAAGTCGTCAACAAGTATGATCTCTTTGATGAGGTGCTTGGGGGACCTATCGAGGACGGAGTGTACCGTCCTTAGGAGAACCGTCCAGGCCTCGTTGTGGAAGCAGATGATGACTGAAGTCTGCGGGAGGCGCTTGAGGAACCGTCCGCGCTCCTTGCACCAAGGGTCTCGCGGGTCCGGCAGACTCCGATGAACAGAGATAAGGTCCGACGCGTATTGGTTGAATGCGTTCTTCTCCCAACCTTCGTCCACCAGCTTCCGTACCTCGGAGGTAATGTTGGAAGGCAAAACCACCGGCTTACCTAGGTAAAAATTAACATTGCAAAAAAAAAAAAAATGAATTTCAAATTTTTCTTCACGGACAGATTCAATAAGAAAAAGGTATATTCAACTATCTTAGATCAGTATCGTCAATAAACTTCTTAAATACTAACATTTTTTTTATAATGGTTAACAAGATAATAGGTATTGAAAATAAGGTTCATAATATAGGGTAGAGAAAAAACAGATAACATTGATTGCAAAAGTGATAACGATTAAATAAGTTGGATAAACATTTTTTATATTTGTAGTATTTTTAACTATTTTTGTTTTCTGTTTTGAATTTAATGATACTACTATCTACATATTAAAATTTCATTTCCTCCTAAGTGTGCCAGTTAATCTTTGTTATATTGGATCATCGAATAATATATACTGTGGAGAGCTGGATTTTGATAACCAGAATTTAAAGATACTATCAGCATTACGAAAGAAAGATATATTTCTGATAGTTTAAACAAATTTTCTCTGATCCGAAAAACTTCCAGAAATTAAAGGCAAAGTTATTTTAATGAACTGGGGCCAAGCTATACAATTATAAGGGATAAAAAAACTGCTTAACTTCGCTCGTTATGGTATTTATTTATTTATTAAAGCTAAGTGCTTTCGACACTCAATGCCTTAAGATCCAAGGAATCTTTCAGATGAGTATCCAGTTATGGACTCACATTCTAATTCAGTTCATTACTGGACACTCGTCTGAAAGATTCCTGAGCTCTGGGGATGAGACACTGAGTCTCAAAAGCGCTCAGATTTAATAAACAAATATCATCATCACCCAGCGAAGTTTAACAGTTTTCTTTATCACTTATAAAAGCAAAGTCGTTTGAAGACAAATGAATGAAAATTAGGTGAAATTAATAGTACTAGATCGTAGAATTAGGTTAGAAAGTAACCTGAGAACTGGTACTTCTTGAAAGTCGATTTAAATGATTAAATTATACATCAGGAATTGATAAATGGTATGTTGCGTTATTTAAGTTGGATATATTAATAACAAATGACATATCTCTGATAATTAAAGTCCTTAGGAAGGATTAATTTAGATAGTCAAGCTCAATCAATGCTGAATAAATAATAATAATCAATAATATAATTAGATTTTCACGAAGGAAGCTCGAATGGACAATGTTTTAAAAGAAATGGACAGGTTCCATCTTGGAATTTCTGAAGAGGAATGCTTAATATTTCCTGAACATCGCTCCTTCCAGGCGATTCCCCCCCAACTAATAAGGACCCCAATACGACTGGAACTTGGCTTCATTTGCATCTTTTAATGTCTCCACTTAAATATCAATTTCCTTTGTACAACAACTTATTCGGTGGAGTGGAGACTCCAGCTACCCCACCTCATGATCAGAACTTATCACACACACTTATCTCAAGTAACACGTTTTATGAAAATCCTAAAATTCTCTGAGTATGATTGCATTGTTTTGCTTTCAGTAGAGTTCTCATCAGGAAGTACCGACTTTTGAAAAATTTCAATTGATCTTTATCTGCTCTACATTGGGAAAACTAAAATAGGGTCCATTCAATACTACACACTACACACACCCACACACACATATATGTATATATATA
>KZ808814.1:52520-69496 GCA_000696205.2 Oncopeltus fasciatus
TATATATATATGTTACAAATATAATTAAGGTTATATCAGGAAAATTATATATTCACATTCATAAGGAAATCGAGCAATTCCCGTTTGTAACTTGACACGACTTTCTTCTTTTTTTGTTATTTGTAGACAATAAAAATTATGTAAATTAAAAATGAATGAAAAAACACATTTTATGAAAGATGTTTAAGATTTTAGAATGTTGAGTGGCCCTCTTATATATTGGCCTATATATGATATATAGGCTTTTCATATTTTTGGTAGAAATCGGTCGAGACAGAAAAGGGATTTGGTGGGAGACAAAAATTTGTAATCGAAATGTCTTCTTTATTATTTCAGATAAAAAAAAAGCAACTTAATTTAACATAACGGTTGTAATATGTCATTTTTAAATGAATATGTTTCATGAAATTTATACCTTAAGTCTCTTTAAGGAAAAAAATGTTCTATTTTGATTAGTACGATGGGTGACAGTTTCCCCAATCTTCCTTGACAGCCAGTCTTAGCTTAGTTTTCTGATCATTGTTGTCTCTGGCTTGTAAATTACTTTTTAACATTTACTCTTATTTATACCCATGCTGACTGGAACCCAACATTATACTTAGATGATTTTAGTTGGGGTTCGATCCAAAAAACACAAAATTAAAAAAATGTATTTTTTAATAAAGGATTATCTGCCAACGTTTCGGCTTACATTGCAAGCTATCTTCAGGGCTGTAGAAATACAATGTCATGAGAATACAATCATAATTGAAATTAATATAATAGAGAATTGCAATAATATAATGTGATATCAAGAGCATGAATGTAGAAAGCTATTTAAGAGAATTTAAAAAGATTTTGAAAAACCAATTTGAAAAAAAAAAAAAAAATTTTAAAATCCTTTTTCATAGCTTTCTACATTCATACTCTTGATATCACGTTATATTATTGCAGTTCTCTATTATAACACTCATACCTTCTATATTCATTGGTGGTAGAAATAACCCTTTGGTTCTCTATTATATTAATTCAATTATGATTGTATTCTCATGACATTGTATTTCTACAGCCCTGAAGATACCGCTTAAAATGTAAGCCGAAACGTTGGCAGATAATCCTTTATTAAAAATACATTTTTTAAATTTGTGTTTTTTGGATATACCTTGACCGAACCCCAACTAAAATCACCTAAGAATAATATCTACGGTCAAAAAAACTCTCCTTTCCAACATTATACTATGACTTAATAGGTCTCATAAGAATGGTTTGTCATAGAGATTGCTATTTAGGAATATTCAATCCTACAGTTTCAGTTTAAGAAATAAATACAGTTGTGAGTGGAAAGTAAAGTAATAAATATTGTATTTGGTTGTGGTTTTTTTTTCCCACGTAAATTTTAAAGTCCCTGTGGTGTAGCGGTTTAGCACACCGGCCTGGATAGCAAGAGATCCAGGTTCAATTCCTGGCGAGGACAGATAGATTTTTTTTATTCTGTTCCCTCTCATTAATTGAGTAAAGTAATAAATGTCAGATTATAAATGTATTTACCCATTGTTTTGTAGACTGCAAATATAAATCTAGGTAAAGGAAAAACTCCTTTCCAACATTATACTATGACTTAATAGGTCTCATAAGAATGGTTTATCATAGGGATTGCTATTTAAGAATATCCAATTCTACAGTTTCAGTTTATATTCATTTGTGTTCATACAGTTGTGAGTCGTAGGAAAAGCAATATATATCAGATTATAACAGTATTTACCCATTGATTGCAAACATAAATCTAGGTATCTAAGGTAACTCACCCATCTCGCCGTAGACATCAAGCCTGGAAGGGCGCGGAGTGGACCTGGTGGCTGGGGTTTGCGTGGCCTCCTCGTCGGGGGCCTGCTCGAGAGTGCGGGAGTGCGGGGGCGGGCTGCCTTCACCCCTGGCGGGCTCTCGCATCACCAGCAGCACCAGGGCCAGCCAGCACAGCCCCAGGAGGAGGCCGACTTTACCCAGCAGCCACCGCCTCCGCACTCCCACCCACAGCATCCTCATCCCCTCCCTATCTGGTTCATGGCCGACATCCTGAAAGGCAATCACTCGCATTAAATATCATACTCATATTTTATTTTTTTCACTAGATTACTGCTTCTAACTCACACAAACACACTCACAAAAAACACACATTTATAAATATTTAAATAAACTAATAATAGAATACTTATATTTACCAATTAATGAGAGGGAATAGAATATAAAAAACTATCTGTCCCAGCCAGGAATCGAACCTGGATCTCCAGCTTTCCGGGCCGGCGTGCTTAACCTAAGAGCCTAACATTAATTAGCCTCTCATTAATTGTTTAAAATTTACGTGGGATAAAATACCACAACCAATTAAAATATTTATAAAGAAAAAATTAAATAAAGTAAATGACGAGAGTCGACAAAATGTATGACAATGTCAGCTTCTTCGAGTACAAGACGAAGTTCTCGCCTGTCTCGTGGGTTAGGCTCTTGCTAGTGTAGAGGGAATTGAATGAGACAACTAACGCGTCCTGGTGGTGTAATGGTTAAGCACGCCGGCCCGGATAGCAGGAGATCCAGGTTCGATTCCTGGCTGGGACAGATAGTTTTTTATATTCTCTTCCCTCACATTAATTGTTTAAAATTTACGTGGGATAAAATACCACAACCAAATAAAATACTTATATTTACCGTTTCATCTTCCGGGTTGGACCGTGTCAAATTGTTATTTGCCGAGCTTTCGCACATCATGTGATGGCTTCTTCAGGGCTGAAAATTTTTTAACACTACGTTCCTTAATAATCTTACGAAAAATACTAGTTGGGAATGATAGATAAGAATATAATAAAAGAAGCTTCACATTTTTACCTTTCTGATGGTATATATAATTTATCAGAAGATAATATCTAAATGATTCAACTCTAATATTAACATTACGAGAGACCTCACAATTAAATACAAATATTCATGCAGATTGGATACTCTAACCACGAAAATGCTTAGGACCATGGAGGTAGGCTATCTACAAGTGGATTGGCCATCTAATTCTCTTTTCAGCCCTGAAGAAGCCATCACATGATGTGCGAAAGCTCGGCAAATAACAATTTGGGGTCCAACCCGGAAGAAGAAACGGTAAATATATCTGACGACCGTCGAAGCCTACGTGAACAAGAATACTTATAGTATTTGAATTGGAAAGGGAAACAAACAACAAATATAAAAGGTATTTTATTAAAATTGAATCGACATCCAACATAATAACATCAATCATATATAATAATTGCATATCCTTATAATAAATTTATATAGGACCTTTAAAAAAATTCAATACTTAATTATGACTTTAACAGAAATTAAACTTACTGCAGTTTCTTGTAAATTAATTTGGATTAACTCAAATTTAATGAATTTACTAGACACCAAAAATCACCTTAAACAATTAATGAGAGGGAATAGAATAAAAGTAGAAGGGATTGAACGAGATAACTAGCGCCTCCTGGTAGCATAACTGGTATATAAATATATAAATGCACCGGCCCGGATAGCAGGAGATCCAGGTTCGATTCCTGGCTGGGACAGATAGATTTTTTATTCTATTCCCTCTCATTAATTGTTTAAAACTTACGCGGGATAAAATAACACAACCAAATAAAATATTTATTATTACCTTAAGTGTCAAGGGTACAAAAAGTATTTTTGATTTAGCGGGCGTAATATTTAGTTTAGAATAAGGAAAATCAAGACCAGTTTGTTTATTGATAAGAGATATATTCCATCTATTCAGAGAGAGAAATATTATTTCATGTGACATGTGGGAGTTTTATAATTGCAAAATTTTTGAATTTTTCTATTATTAGAATGATAGAATGCGATGTATTGAAAGCAAAATATACAAAAGTAATATCGACAATTTCTTTACTGAAAATATTATATATGAATGTTACTTTTAATAAATAATAAAATAAAGTTATTGATAACTTCAAGAACTTATTTGTGCTCCAAATATTTGTTTTCGTGTTGAACATACAATATTCATATGTAACTTAGCTTTCATTGACATTGTTAATCAATAATTTTTATTCTCCAATTATCGCTGCAGTTTAAAACTAAGGATGCTTTAGATAGAACAGATACGTTGAATTAATGTAATGTTTAAAAATACAAATTTATGAAGTTTTAATTGGATAAAAAAATAGAATTTTATACTTTAAAAAAATATAGCTAATAGGCCAGTAAATAAGTAGCTTTGTTATTGTCATTTTTATTATTTCTATTCATATTTGTCAGTAAATTGTTAGTAATTTAGGCACAAATACATATCATACCTAACCAATCAATACATACACATATCATCTGGCCGAATACATGCGTTCACTGTCACTGTCTGTATTCAACATGTATTCGGCCAGAAGATGGACAATGTCCGAAAGCGCTCGCCAACAGAAGATGGTTTGCAGAAACCAATGAAGACGGACAATAGAAGATATGATAGTTCTATATTCATTGGTGGTGGAAATAACCTTTTAGATTATTTATAAATACATATTGTATATCTATAGAAATAAATATCTAAGTTAATCTATTGCATTAGATTTTTACGAAATTCATCTATTATCATCTATTTTATGGAAGAAACGTAATAAGAGAGGCTCTAAATAAAAGTGTACGCTTTAGAGCAGGGAAAGAAGAAGGATGTGTATAAATCCGAGGAAAGGTTAGGGAGACCTTTACGAGAAGGTGTCATTCGTTCTCACGATGGCCTGGGTCCTAAAACAGACGTAAAGGAACAAAGCAAACTCCCGCCTGACAAAGCCCGCCGATATGTGACTTATTTCTATCCTGGATCCCCGCAAACGTCACCCTCCCTTGAAAGATGGGATTTGGCGAGAGCAGTTTTCCCTAGCGTACAATTGAATATGATGAACTTAATATCAAAGCTTATAGTTGAAACATACATTCTTGAATTATAGAGAACAGCTTAAAAGGAAAAAAAAAAAAAAAATCTACACTCTTAGTGCAGTTCCTGGACGTAGGACTTATGATACAAACAGAATATTGACACTTACAGAGTAAATTGCATGCACCAAAGAGAATGGGCTACGAGTTGAAGCGCAACGGACAATCTGAAACCCCTTTACTGAAATATCAAACAAAATCCTCTGAATTTTACTATGCAATAGAGACGTAATGAATTAATATCAAAATTAGATAGGAGGAATTGGAAATTAATACATGGCGTATTGAAAAACTAGGCTCGAAGAGTATTTAAACAATATACAGATAAATCCGTTGTATAATATCAATAATAGAGCTGAAATTGATTACAGACCAAATTTGCCTCAAAGAAGAGGTGAATGAGCGAACATGTAAGAGATACTTTACTACCATTCTCTGTTCTACGGAAATGGAAGCATATCAACACTGCTAAGTTTGAAAACGTCTGAATAAAAACTGTTTCCAGGCCATAATTTTTTGTGAAATCCCGCTTTCAAAAATTTACAGGTACGGAGGGATAGTCATATTTTTTAAAACGATTTAATTCCACTATAAAAATTACGCCTTTGTAATTTCTTGAAGCCAGACCTGAATTTTTCTAGTTGTAAGATAGACAGGAATAGATTGGCGAAAACCTAATCTTCTTTTTTTGTGCTTTGAAGTATGGGTTTAATATTTGGTAATGGACGAGGATCATTCTCATTGAGGCCTTAAACAAAATATAATGAAAACGATCCATTTATTATTCTTAGTTTTCGTATTAAAATAATTAAAAATATTTCAATTCATAACTTCAATCATTAAGGCATATATAAATACTGTATTAGTTGTGGTATCTAATCCCACATTAAGTTTATACAATAAATGCAAGGGAATAGAATAAACAAATCTTAAATCAATTAATGCAAGGGAATAGAATAAAATAACTAACTGTCATAACCAGGGCTCGAACCTGGATCTCCTAATAACCGGGCAAGCGCGTTATCAACTCCCTTACATTAATTGATTTAAATTTACCACAAATAAAATTAATATTTATAAATGAAAATAAAAAGTAAATAACGAGAGTCGATAAATAGCTCGACAATGTCACCTCCTTCGAGCATAAGACGATGTATTCGTCTTTCTTGTAGGTTAGACTCTCGACACTAGTGCTGGGAATTTAATAAGTTATCTGGTTCTCCCGATAGCGTACTAGGATAACGAGCTTGCCCGGTTAGCAGGAGATCCACATTCGAGCCCTGGCTGGGACAGTTAGATTATTTATTCTATTCCCTTGCATTAATTTATTTAAATTTACGTAGGATTAAAAACCACAAATAAAATTAATATTCATAAATAAACAAATAATACGACCTCTGCCGGAACTCGAACCCGGACCTCTTGCTTTCCGGGCAAGCATGCTATCCTTTACACTTTTTTTTTTTCCCTCTATTTTTATATTTTACATCTATATCGGTACGCTGGCTGCGCCAGTGTACCGGATTTAGGCAAGTCCCTAATGCTATTTTCTTATATTCTAAGGTGTTTACCGATTCTTTACACAACCGAGGCTAGCCAGATAATTAATTCCACTCCCCGCACTCTACTGGGAGTCTAAACCCTCGAGTAAGACGAATATATCGTCTTATGCTCGAAGGAGCTAACATTGTTAGCAATTTGTTAGACTCTCGTTTTTCTTGCTTTTATTTCCTAATTTAAATACTGTATTAGTTGTAGCATTTAACACCACATTAATTTTATAGAATAAATCCAAGGGAATCTTACCACCTCAGAAAGCAGGAGATCCGGATTCAAGACCCGGCAAAGGTGGTAAGATTTTTTATTCTATTCCCTTGCTATATTGTATTAAGGTATATGGTTTGATCGTACTGCAAATAACAGTTTAAATTTATTAAATTTAAAATGTAAAGCGGAATAATGGCGCTCTCTATAGCGGAACATTTATTTACATTTACGCCGATAGTCAGTTATGACAATCAATTAAAATACGCTCAAAGAGTGATAAAAAAAATGTATAAAAAATGTTAATTTAAAAATGCTACTAATAGGTTCTGTTCGTGATTTTATGTTGCATAGGAGGACGTCCTGATAATAAAACTGCCTTTATTTTATTGAGCTTAGAAATCGAAGCAGACAGTCGATGGTTTGCAATAAATTTAGGTGCTTCAGCACCACTATTATGTGTTTTTTTTTTTGTAAGGGAATGGAATGTGGCAACATTTACTGCCTTCTTTATCTTTGCATACAAAAAAACCCATTTATAGCCTCATATTTTTACATATGTACAATTATATTGAAGCAGCAAATCCAAAAATTAAATCGCAGGAAATAGGATAAAAATTATTAGATAAAACAAAAAAAGATAGATTTCATTCTTTTGAATATTTTACCTCAGATGTATAAAAAAAAAAAAAAAAAAAATCAAATTATTTATGATGGATTTGGTGATTTACTTAATTTAAACAAAAATGTAAAATCATCACATAGTCTAACTTCCATCTTGCTTTGCCAATGGACGTCTAGGTCACTCCATGTCGTAAAGTCCTTCGACAGCTCTTATTTTTTTTCGATGTAGGGAAAACAAACATTTTAAATGATTATTATAACTACCAATGAATATAGAACTATCATGTCTTCTGTAATCCGTCTTCATTGGTTTCTGCTAACCATCTTCTGTGGCGAAAGCTTTCGGACAGAGTTGAATACAGACAGTGACAGTGAACACATGTATTCGGCCACGAGGATGGATAATGTCCGAAAGCGTTCGCCAACAGAAAATGGTTTGCAGAAACCAATGAAGACGGATTACAGAAGGTATGATAAAACAAATATTATTTGATTTTAGGGAAAATATATTTTAATATACAATTAGACCAACTAAGCCATATAAATTTATTTTCGTTGAAATAGGCTAGTATTATGAACATTTGTGGGACTGAAAACTATTGAAGTGTTTATGATAGTTTTGTTTATATATATAATGCAATAGAGACGTAATGANAAGCTTAGACTATATATATATATGGTTTATATACTATAAAGATAATCTATCATCGGTTCCACATTTTTCGTAGGTAAGGACATAAAATCTTAATTACGTTTACGTAATCTTTATGTACACAATCGAAATCTGCTATCTTATATGGTGTCAAAGAGCCATTCGATGTATAAATTTAATTAAAAAGAATGAAATGAATCTGTTAAAAAACCCTTTTAATAATAACGATTTGAGAGGAAATTGGGGGTTCATTCCATATGTTGTCGTAAAGAAAACAACAAAACAATTTTCTTTCAAAATGTGGATATTTAAACATTTTCCTACGTTTCGGCCTACATTGTAGGCCATCTTCAGGTTTTTTAGCAAAATTATAATTCTGTGAGAAGAGATAAAATATAGTACAACCAGTAATTAACTCCCTCATGATAGGTGTACTAAATTGGGTATCTTCATTTTCTAATATAATCATTCACATATTTTCCACTTAATTTTTTATTATTGGCTGTTCTATTTCTTATCTCTTCTCACAGCATTATGATTTAGCTAACACCGCTGAAGATGACTTACAATATATGCTGACAAGTAGTAAAATATCTCAAAAATGCATATTTTTAAAAGAAAATTGTGTTGTTTTTTTTAATACAACATATGGACAATGCTGAATTCCTAATTACCTCTTAATCGTATATCTCCAGAATCAGAATCTTTATCTCCCCCCTTCTAATACAAATTTTGAGACTTGGTTGGAGAAGTATGTAATTACTATATCTACAAAAGATCAGCAAGGACTTAATTTATGTATTCTTTTCGTGCGAATTTGAACAAGTGTGAATGAACTAAAGGGGAGAAAACAGCAACTGAAACAATTTAAGAATTTAGGGATGAAAAGAAGCCTGTCTAGGGAGGGGTTTTTGCAGTGTACTTCTTGAGGAAAGTTAGGGGGTGAGGGGTGGAGCATGATGAGTAGGCTGCTGACTCGAGTCCCCGGGGAGCAGACAGCCTCCCCGCCGATAAGTTTTCCGGAAGAGTTGACTGGTGGTACGGCTGGGACGCATTAAGAGCCGCGATAACTGCTCTCGGGGATTTATATCGGGAGGGGTAGCGCAGGCCGGGCAGAGGAGCCACGGCGAGATGTACCCGCGACAGTCGGCTTCGGGCAATGGACCGTCCCTGACGACAGATTACATCGGAAGTGCCCGCCACTGGAGGGGGAACCAAGGAAATTAACTTCAAATTTCACATTTGTCTTTCAAGTATAAATTACATTGAAGAAAGTATCTATCTCTTGGGTGAAGTTTCGTGAACTTAGTCACAAATTACAATTCCCCTGAAACTTTGCAACCCCCTTCCTCCTCCCACCATTCATTTGAACTGCAGAAATATTCAAGTGTTTATTATTGTATTACCATATATTTGTACCTTTTATTTAAATACGAGAAATCCACGAAAGCAGTTTTTTTTTTTCATATGGGGGCGCCAGGCTAGCTCAGGGGATCCGTACGCAATCCTGACGCCGCGGGTTCAAATCCCGCCCAGGTCGATCTTTTATTTATAAATAGAAGCTTGTCCTGATCCATGGGTGTTTAAAATGGGGTGGCAACCTGTAGATAGCCCCTCCCTCCAATGACCCTAAGTGGTTGCAAGGGAGGCTAACACAGAAAAAAAAAAAANTCGATGTAACACTTGACATAACACCCTCAACATAAAACTTGTAACGACATTTAAATACATTCATATAACGCATGATCCAACTATTAATCCCTTAATAAAAAAAAGAAAGAAAATAGTAAGTAATTTTTAGTATATATATATATATTTTCTAGGGGTTTGGTCAAGGTAGATCCATCCATCTACGATTTAAAAATGTGTATTTTTTTTATTACCTGCCACATTTTTTATTTTTTTAAAACACTAACTAAATTGTATTGTATTTTATAACCATCTGCTAATAATCTCTGCGGTAAACAAACTCTCAATTTGAATAAGTGATTGTTTTCAATCTAAATAATTTTATTGAAATATCACAGGAAAAATACCCATCATTAATACGGTATTCACTAATACGCTTCGGGGGGGGGGGATAATAACACTGTACCCCAATTAAAATTATTTACCTTTCACATATCTTTATTTATTGAAACATTTTTTACAGTAAGGTAAAAAATAATGTTGTAACTTTTTTTAAACAATTGCAAATATTTCTTCTTATTAAGACTTTTTGTCAAGTTGAAGATGAAGGAAAATATATTAATAAATGTCTAAAGAATGTCCACAAAAGATAAATTCTTGGGTAATCAGCTTCCCAAAAGAATATAAAGCAATTTTATTTATCTTAGCCCATGGCAAACATATTTCTTACTAGGTTCCGTGTATATGGAACATCTTCAATGGGCTATAAAAACCTAGACTACTTTTAACGACACTTGCTACAGAGTAACGGATATTTTTTGTAATTATAACAAAGAAAAATTAATAATTAATTATAATATTACATAAATATTTAANAAAAAATTACCTTAAAATACGACGTATCCAAATTTTAATGTTTATTAGGATATATGCAAATTATATATCATATTGTATTCAATGTTCAGGCAATCCCTCACCTAAAAAATTCATGTATTCCAGTTTTCCCTTTATAAAAGTTGTTTTCATCAAATCCTAACCTTTGAAGACCCCCTAAAAACACATTTTTTCCATGATGTATGAGCGAGTGGGGCGGGTTTGTGTATATACCATTATTTTCGTTACTCATAACAAACCTCTCTTTCAAAGGAGCGCCTAAATAGAGAATATCAATAACCACTCAGCTATATACTCAAATTATATGGCAATTTAAGATTTTAATGATAATGGTATTTTACGAAATGAGTAAATGAAAAAAAAGGGGATAGGAGTACTTCAGTAGACTTAAATTGAAATATTGATTTTTATCATAAATATTTATCAAACAAATTTATTATTCTTATGTAAGATTCAATATAAAAGTTTAACAATATATTACTAGAAAATGAAAATAAGAAAATCAATTACAAAACAAATCCATAAAATTAAGTAGAAAAGTAACTAAGGGTAAGGCTTGAGTAAACTTTTTTTCTAATATGTTGTAACCTTAATTATTCTGAAATACTATTCACTATCAGGGTTCTCAAAATTCCTTTCCTATGCATATGTTTATGAATTTTTAAAATGTTTTTATGCTATTTTTGGTACAAGTAGAAAAATGATTCATAATTATCTTTCGGTCAATGAAATTTGGTCTTTAGATTCTTATTAGATTAGATTATACCGTCAATCTGACTAATTTCATGCGATATGGATTAAACCGCAAAAAAGTTCCTTAACTGTCAGATTAAATATTTAAAGTCGCACTATTTCCTAAACGGTTACACCCGTATATATTACACCCCTTGATATTTGAGCTATTTCGACAATCATATAGAGATTTAAATTTTAACCAATTACATGGTTAAATATCGGGGAGCAAAATATGTTGGATGCATATTAAACCAAAGAACTAGAGTTATTGAGAACGGAATAGGTAATACTGCTGCATGGCAATTTAATATGGCTAGATAACAGTGATGTGTTATGCCATATTATGCCACAATGCCCATCCACATATTAAATAATGAATGTCGTATGAACCTACATGGCTGGAGGTGCAATGCTGTTACGAAATGATTTATATTAAATTACAAAGATTATAATTTGTAACTACAAAATATATTGAAGCTTAGACTCAAATACTACTGAAAATTGAACAATGCTTACAATCAGATCAGGTATTACCATTTCTTGCTAATCAGAAAATTTGCATTCCGAAATTAGTCAATTGCTTCAGATGTCATAAACTCTTGTTTTCATGTAGAGTATGAATTATAGGTTATTGATGAAAAAAATATATAATTTTATTTGAATAGTTTTACCTCAGCCCAATTCAATTCCATCTCATAATAATTTTTCTATTTCTGTTATACTGCACACCTTCTCTTGTACATTAATTAGCTTAGTTATAATAAGAAAAAGTAAAGTGGCTCAAAGTCTTAAATAATTAAATTATTTACTGTGCTGATACGTTTATTAATATTTTCTGTTTAAACTCGGGCAGCAGACTTAAGTCTTAATTTCCCCATTTTGCGAAGGGAAATGGAAGAGCTTGGAGAGGTACTGCAAGATCAGAGGTACTCGCAGGGATCGAAGTCATCTCGAGGCCCCGTTCGTTAGGGACGATCAAAGAACGACTCTAATACAAGATGGCGGAGCCATCCCTCCCGCGACAGTTTGCGACGAGGCGCGTTCGCCACATCAAAGGGCCACATCGTCAAATTACCATCAATATCCAGAAGATCGTTTGTCGTCGTCTCTTACTTCTCATGCAAGTTAATAGAATCTCCCGCAGGGACCACTCTAAGGAAATTACTTTGACAGGATTTTACAATTTTGTCGCTCAATTTGTAGACAAAGCTTTAAGTCCAAATCACCCCTTTTAAACATACAACGTCAGATTATCACAACTTCAAAGCTTAAAATCGCACATTATTTTCAAACTCAAACAAATTTATTACACACACACACACACACTGATATCTACTTAAGAGCTCACATGATAATTCTTCAATACATATGAACTATAAAACTAATTCCATATTTTAGTTTGCCATTTTCCGATAATAGAAAAAATATTTTTGTCTTATAAGTAAAATATTGACAGTATCACAGAGCAAAAAAACCAGATATTAAAGCACATATTTTGGTTAATGTTTTTAAAGAACATCTATTGTGTTTTGCATATTTCTCCTACCAAACTTTACAATACAAATTGGAGTCCATTGGCATACAACTAACAGAGTTGATCAGAGTTTGATTAAAGCGCTCTACTACTTCATTTGTATCAGCTTTTCTCTTCTGAAAGTATATTCTATATGATTCCCATATTCCCTTTACAATCAGGTACAAAACATTAAGAGCTATACCTCCCCCTCGCATTTATACAGCATAAAGGTACACTGTCACCTCAGATTTTACTTTTATATTGAAGGCAACATAATGGGGTTGCGTCGTATTACTAATTTCTACCACGAAGAAGGGAATATCTAACATGTGTTAAATCATTTTTCAGTCAGTCAGGCGCTAACAAAAGATAATAATAACACTCACTTTATACACTGTATTATTCAGCTTGTCAAAAAAAGTAATTATGAAAGCAATAAACATTTGACATACTTTTCGGAAAAAGTATTGGAATTTGTCTGCCAGAATGTAATTAATAATAAGCAAATAAATAAACAAAATAATACAATTTAAAATAAACTTCTTAAGAGACTATACATTTTTCCAAAGATAAATTAAATAATAAGTAATTACTATGTGACGTAAGTGTTAGGTATTATGGTAGGTTATGTGCATATGGGATTCAATGTTAATATATGTGTATGTGGGTTATACACTTTATATGAAATAGTGATGTATTAATGCCTTGACTGAGAGAATTCACCTGGAACTTAAAGCACTGAGGATGAGGCATTAGTCTCGAAAGTATATTGGCCTTTGAGAAAACATATATGTTTAAGATCTGTGGAGGTTACTGACCACTTCTCAATTATTTCACCCACCTTTATTAAGAACCTCAACTAACCAGTTATTATATAGAAATGGAAAAAAAAAAAAAAATTACCTTAAAATACGACGTATCCAAATTTTAATGTTTATTAGGATATATGCAAATTATATATCATATTGTATTCAATGTTCAGGCAATCCCTCACCTAAAAAATTCATGTATTCCAGTTTTCCCATCGAACAAAACCCACCCTCTTTACTACCTTAATCTATCCCGTCACCATTTCTTTCCCATCTCGATAAATCCTTGTCTCCTCGCGTTTCCTACTCCTACTTGTTTAAGGATGGGTGGTGTACGAAGTGTTCTCCAGAGATCTGGATGCGAGACAGAAGCACCTCATGAATTGTTGTGTCAAGTTGTCTTTGGACTCGTTCCGAAAGCTGACCAATCCCACTAGTAATCCTAATAAAGAGGATAATCCCTTGCATCCGACGTATATACTTCCTCGGTAACTGTCTTCCAGACTATCTCTTCTCGCAGACCTTTCTACTTGTCACCTCGCGTTTCCTACTCCTACTTGATTACGGATATGTGAGGTGCAAGATGTGTTCTCCAGGGATCTGGATACGAACAGAAGCGCCACATGAAAAGGGTCAGGTTGACTTTAGACTCTGTCGGGAAGCTGACCAATTCCACTATTAATCCCAATTAAAGAGGATAATCCCTTGCATCCGACGTCTATACTTCCTGGGTGACTTTCTTCCAGGCTATCTCTTCTCGCAGGCATTCATACTTGTCTCCTCGCGTTTCCTACTCCTACTTGATTACAGATGTGTGGTGTACGATGTGTTCTCGAGAGATGCGGATGCGAACAGAAGCGCCACATGAAAAGGGTCAGGTTGACTTTGGACTCTGACGGGAAGCTGACCAATTCCACTATTAATCCCAATAAAGAGGATAATCCCTTGCATCCTACGTCTATACTTCCTGGGTGACTGTCTTCCAGGCTATCTCTTCTCGCAGACCTTTCTTCTTATCTCCTCGCGTTTCCTACTCCTACTTGATTTCGGATATGTGAGGTGCAAGATGTGTTCTCCAGAGATCTGGATGCGAACAGAAGCGCCACATGAAAAGGGTCAGGTTGACTTTGAACTCGTTCGGAAAGCTCACCTATCCCACTACTAATCCCAATAAAGAGGATAATCCCTTGCATCCTACGTCTATACTTCCTGGGTGACTTTCTTCCAGGCTATCTCTTCTCGCAGACCTTTCTCCTTGTCTCCTCGCGTTTCCTACTCCTACTTGTTTAAGGATGTGTGGTGTACGAAGTGTTCTCCAGGGATCTGGATGCGAGACAGAAGCACCTCATAAATTGTTGTGTCAAGTTGTCTTTGGACTCTGACGGGAAGCTGACCAATTCCACTACTAATCCCAATAAAGAGGATAATCCCTTGCATCCGACGTCTATACTTCCTGGGTGACTTTCTTCCAGGCTATCTCTTCTCGCAGACCTTTTTCCTTGTCTCCTCGCGTTTCCTACTCCTACTTGTTTAAGGATGTGTGGTGTACGATGTGCTCTTTTGAGATATTGATTCCAGACAGTAGCGCCTCATGAATTGTCGTTTCAGAGTATTTACTTCCTGGGTAACTTTCTTCCAAACTATTTTTTCTCTCAGGCCTTCGTTCTTTAATGTCTTTCAATTGAAATCATCTATTCTCTCCTGCCTCTTCCGAACATTTTTTCCATCCCATTCCACAAATCTTCTTCCCTCTATATAATCCCACCTCTCCTCTTCCCTGTAAATTTTCATGTATCGGTAACATATTTGATTAAAATCTATCCTTTTCCTTACAAACCAAGATGTCCTTTATCTCCTTCCGATCTTCCTAATTTGCATCTATTTATTCATATTATCAGATAAATTTCCCTACTTTTCTTATTCAATTCTTCTAGTCATCAGTATTACTATTCGTATATTTCGTTTATTTATGTTTTTCTAAATTTACATATACGGTTATGTACATATACAGAAATATTATTGTCTGGAATATATTAAATAGAAATGTATCCAAATTTTTAAATTTTAATGTATACACATACACAAACGCATGTATAATTTTAATACATCCATTTTTGGGGCTTCCGCAAACTAGGATTGGTGTAATTAACTTATCGAATATTTTTCTTATTGTTATAGAGAACTAGCTAAAAATTAAATTTATTCTTATTATTTTTGGTAATTCAATGCTCAGTTCTAACTAGTTTCTTTTATAAAATATATTCTACTAATCAGGAAATAAATGATTAAGTAAAATTGGTTCGAATGCTAGATTGACAAGAGGCTCAGTATTAGATAAAGGTAGAAATAGATATTTGATAAGTTGAGTATACACAAATTTGATACACATCTAATATATCTTATAACAATATATGCATAAATATTAACCCTATATATATAATAACAATGTTATTCTGAATATTTGGAGCACAATTTTATACTCTTATTTATATTGTTATGCGGTCAAAAATACCAGATATTTAGGAATGAGAATAATCCGAATACAATTTCAACAAACGATCAATGAGAAGAAATTAATGAGAGGGAATAGAATAAAAAATCTAACTGTCCTAGCCAGGAATCGAACCTGGATCTCCTGCTATCCGGGCCGGTGCACTTGCCAATTGTGCTACCAGGACGCGACAGATTCGTGCAAGTGCACCGGCCCGGATAGCAGGAGATCCAGGTTCGATTCCTGGCTGGGACAGATAGATTTTTTATTCTATTCCCTCTCATTAATTGTTTAAAATTTACGTGGGATAAAAAAAAACCACAACCAAATAAAATATTTATAAAGATCAATGAGAAGATTTGCTAGGAGATGAAGTGTAAATCAGATGTTCATTAGACTACAATACAAAGTGGCTATACTAAGCTGAGTCATGGAGGATGGGCCTTAGCGCTAAGGTGGACTAGGAATCGATCATCTACCCCTCAATTAGAGTGAGCCCACCCCCAAGAGGATAACCTCCCTCGCTTCGGGGGTAATTTGTAGTAGAGAGCGGGGGAGGACCTCGGCCCTTCCTTCAGCCCTCCCCCGCTACCAGTCTACAACCCCCTGGAAAACTACCCTATAGCACACAAGAATGTCTATATCTTGTATGGAGGAAACTGGAGGTGTGAAAATGAGTGCGTGCGTGCGTGCGTGCGTGCGTGCGTGAGTGCGTACGTGCGTGCGTGCGTGCGTGAGTGCGTGCGTGTGTGTGATTTGCTCTAGGAAATGATTGATGAAAATAACTTTAAAATTGTGACACTTGTGAACCAAATAATACGCAAGTTTTTATAGAACAAATTCTTTAGGTATTAATATTATATATCTTCTTAGAGATCCATTGGTATATTTACTATATATTATTTATTATATAAT
>KZ808814.1:129191-150629 GCA_000696205.2 Oncopeltus fasciatus
AAAAAAAATACATTTTTTTAAAATTGTATTTTTTGGATCTACCTTGCCCGAACCCCAACTAAAAAAATCTAATTTCTTTTTTTGCTTTTAAGTGAGTTATTTCATATGTGACTGACAACATTTAAAGTAAGAAGCCCACTTGAATTAGAAAACATCAAAGCAGGAAAAAATAAATATGGCTTCAAGATACTAATTTTAACCACAAATGGTGATGCGTGTTTGACGTTATTACTATTTGACCGTGCGTAATACTTACGGTAGAAAATTCGATGGTATTGATGACTCACATGGTCGTTATTAGGTAGTGACTGCGGTTTAAAAATTTACCAATATCCTTTTTCCTGAAGTTCAAGTAGGATAGCATGAGTCGTATTGAGGATTTAAAAAAAAAAATGTTATTGATTACTTATTTAAATATACATTTTGTTGTGTTACGTTTCCTTCCTCAAGTAAAGTAAAAAGGGCATCAAAAATATTTTTGATAGGTTGATCAAATAAATTGAAGAAAACTTAACCAATTCTTTGGGACAAATGCAAATTAACAATAATTGGGAGGAAGTTACGAAACCTGGCGTCCAATAATTGGTATCGATCGCTTACCATTAGTCCCTGATTAAGTATTGATTATTAGTAATCATTATAGCATTTCAGCAAGAACCCACATAGCAAACCGCAAATCACAGCTGGCTTTGCCTTAATCTGTTGTAGGATACGGCTCTTAATTCCAAGTCACTGACTTAATTTTAGTTAACGCGACTCACATACGACATTGAATGTGTATTACACACACACACACACACACACACACACACAAAAAATATATATATATATTTTTNCTGATCGATTGCTGATAATTCATGTATATATATATATATACATGTATTGTCAGCAATCGATCAGCTTTCAAAAAATATTTATTGTGCGAAGTAAGGAAATTTACCTTAGCTTCATTCTATGGGATGAGTTCCCGATTTATCCCTTTATTAATTTATTTATTCCCTTCGTTATCCACATAGCCCTGAAGAAGGCCTGAATTTCAGGCCGAAACGTTGGCAAAATAATACCATATTGGTTCACCGATTTGTTTTTATTTAATAATAAACCCTTGACCGAACTTTTTCTATCTCCTCCTACTTTAGCTTTATTTTTTTAAATGTATATTGGGTTTCTCTTTGCTGATACTTTAAGTACCGAATAAAACTATCTAAATTTTATTAAATATTGATAAACCCCAACAAGCAAATTGTTTAAATATTAATTTAAAATCATTTTTCGTTAAATGAAATGCTCTGAAACATATTACAAATATATGAATCGAAGCCACACGGGGGAGGAGTAAGCATAAAACCCAAGTTTCTCGAAAGCCATATTTTTCAAAAGATCTGTCCCAGTTTTTATTTAAAGATAACCGATCTAGTACAATAACAATAAAGATACACTTATTATTTTCTTTTTAAGAAGCGGATTAAGATAATTACCTAAACATTCGTACATGTATATATTACATGATTATCTAGTAACCTTTTTTTTACATTAAGTATAGGTATCACATACCTGCATCATACGTTTCAAACACTAATACTTAGCAATAACATAATTTTTACCTGATTCGGATAGATATGAAGAATGATGAATAAGGATAGCAGTTCCCTTCTTTTTTTTTTTTTTTTTTTTTTTTCTTAAACATAAAAATTTACCAGATTTTTAGTATTTAAAGTTTAATGGGATTCCTAAGATTATATTCAATGCACATAATTGCCGCTATTCCTCTTTTTTAAGGCCTCTTCGTCAAGACAATTTTTTTTTTTTTTTTTTTTTTTTTTCTTGAAAGAAGATACAACTAAAATATGTTTCATGTGTTAAACAGGAAAAATAATGAATATAAGGCGATCAGTAAATCGCACAATAGCAAGATATGATTCAAAATAAGTGCTCACATAAATTGAACATTACTGTCCTTATGTATTGGAAAAAATTTGGTTTAATAATAAGTGCGTGGGAATTTCACGGCGAACCATATGTATTCATACTGAATATGGAGCTGGAAACCACTTAGCCATTTGTTAATTAACGTAGACCATCACAGGAATTTTTCAAAACCCCAGGGACAAAAACATTCATTGGTTTTTTTTTCTCTCTCAAAACCCCAAGGGAAAAGTAATAATTCACACTTTCTTTTTTTATCTGACCCGAAACATGACTAATAAACAACTTTTGGCAAAAAATTGGATCCTTGTTGGTTTCAGATTCTCCCGCTACAATTGATATTTGCGGTTCTAACTATAACAAATTGAAAATCTATAAATGAAAACTTTTTGGCTGATGTTATCTAATTTATTATTACGGTTAGTAAAATAAATATTAATTTCTCTAGCAAAAGTTTAGAGATTTACTCCTGTAAACATTAAGAAAAATAGGAATAGGTTTAATTGCACTTTTTTTTTTTTTTTTTTTCATTCTTTCGGGATACTGATGTATTGTTGCAAGAAACTTAATAGTTTAATACAAGAGAATATCGAAGAATACGATAAGACAGAAAATTAATAATAGATAGTATTTTTCATTTATTTTATTAGTACTCGTAGTTGTACGATAAAAATGTAAAATAATTTTTATCTGTCAGAAATATTCTACATTATTGCTTAAGCTATGTTCAATATATTGATAACATCATTGTTGAGGAGCCTCATAGCCAGAGAGTGTGGAGATAGAAGGCAATGTCCAGAATCCATAAGTAAGATTTAGAGAGTAGAGTTAAAATTATTTTGAAAACATTGCGATTCATACGTTATGCATTATTAAAAATTCCAAATCACTTAAATCTTGATGGTAGCTGACATGTCTCCTTTACAGAATCAAACTTATTTCAGAAGTCCATCAAGTGATTCAGGCAAACTTTAAAACAATATTGATTCCCAACAATATGTACTAACTAAATAGAGCTAATGAGATTAGCTGAAAATTAATGGGTCAGGGAATAATAGTGGTTTTGTCATAATTTTATCACTTGAAGACATATTGACGTAATTGCTTATTTATTTCTTACGAAAATGAGTTTACCAGCCATACATTTCTTTTCACCATCCCATAACAATAGTTCTTACTCATCGGTAACAGGCAAACATCAAGATGCAATAGACACCTGAAATAAGCAGCTGAATCTACAAAGGAAGTCCTGAATTCGTTTTACCTTTATCACTCACACTAAAGAGATCCAATAAAGTCAAATCGAGTTCGACAGAAGATATCTCATTCATCTACAATCTGTGGAATTATTAGTAAATAGCAAATTGGACCTTCAAAATTATAGAAAACAAAACGCACAAATAGCAAACTCGTTAAGGTCCGATTTAGGCGTAGGAAGAGATCTGTAAACCTCTCTCAGTCGATACCTTAATAATATCACACAAAATCCTATCAACTTCTCAGGCTAGGACTGATTTAACTCATTTGTTTAACTAAAAATATTGTTAAAAACGGTCATGAAAAAGTAAAGAACTTATTATATTAAAAATTGTATTTTCTTTACATTTTCTACATTTGTACGAACATCGCTTATTGTAAAATATCTATCCAATTATTTAAATGTACATTTTTTTAATGGCATTGGACATTAGACGGGATGAGAGGAAGGGTGAGTTTTGAGGGAATCAAATTGAGTAATTTTAAATATCTCTGTTATTTATAGTTTGTAAATAAAAATAGAAGTAAGAAAAGGTAAAATGTAAAGAATATTATTAAGTATCATTACATTTATGAAATTATATACACATTATTGAGTTTTGAACATTTATTTTCAATGACATTTTAAGCGATTGGTATATAATATAGTAAATACTGTAGAAAACAACTAGAGGATTGTGTTCTCACGGATATTTTGTTAATGTCTGTCTTAGTCGTATTACCTCTTAGTCAAAATTAGTTAATTATTCAATTTCTCTTGAATAAGTCTTCTTTTAGTGAAACATGAGAAATCTTCTTTGTTTATTCTGTTCCTCCATAAAGGTCTTGTCGAGGCAAAATACGTTTTTGAAAACATCTAAATCTCATTCCTCTAATCATGATCTATGCTTGTTCATTCGTGTCTATCGCAAGTAAATCAAAGGCACGCCCACTTCGAATACTATGTTACATATTCATCATGCTGAAATATTCAGAAGGAGCTCTTAATTTAAGGGCAGAAAGTAAATATAAGGGTGCAAGATTTCAATATCAATTTTTATCCTTGACAGCCTTCACTATATAATAAATGTGTTATCCATCAGACTCGTGTTTAATCACTTTCGATGATCGATAGTTAATAGTAAACCTAACTAAATCAATATTAATTAATCATGTCATGACGATTTGATTCAGTTGACAACACATCCCCTTTCGCCTTCATGATAGCCCCTGAATATGGCTTACAATATAAGTCGAAACATCGGCTTTTTTTCTAAATTGTATTTTTTTGGATTAACCTTGACCGAATACCGTTAAATTCACTGTTAATATTTACGAGGTCTTCAACATATATGTATGCACCAGAAACTTATATTTAAAATGAAACCTTATATTAATAAGTTAACATACCATAGTTATTACAAATGAGATGGACCTTAAAGACGCCTACTTTATTCTGGAGATAGTAAGATGAGTTTCCGAGAGTAACCCATTGCTCTCAGTTCTATCGTGCTAACAATCTCCGTTAAGTTGGTGTGAAACAGGCCACATTATTCCCGGCATATTATATTGGAATTGCCTGTCCTTCAAAAATTCCTTTCCCAAGAGCTAGCATGTTAAGAGACATTTTGCTTGTACTTGCACTCATTGCACTGTCCAACAGATGTATATGGAACTTCAGTACTGCTACCATTCTCGTTCTGCTACAGCCAGTGGGCTTATGCACTTACATTTCCGTCTTCTTCTATCCGTAGACACACGGGTATGTACTCAGCGTTTGAAACAATTTCAAGCCTTTTGATAAATACCTGCCGCCTTTATGTGATAGTTAGGCGCCAGCTTTCAGATCCCTACAAGACGATAGCCTTCACGTTAGTGTTGAAATTCCGATTTCCTGTACAGTCTAAGCTCCTTTGCTCCCCAGATTGACTAGAGTCTGGTTGATGGCACGCCTTGCTCTTCCTCATCCTGGCCTCTCAACATTCTCTTCATGGGAACATCAATGGTAGAGTTCACGTTCATTATTTCCGTTTTGTAGACAGCGATTGCCAAATTGACCGATGGTCAAATCCTTAATATTAACCCAGTTCTTATTACGTTTCCTGTAGTTTCGAAGTTTCATAAAATCTATATGGTATAACATTTTCAGAAAACGCATGCTAAGGTAAATATTAAAATGTTTAAGTTACTTATTAAATGAGTAAGTTGAGTAGTGGGCGGTCCCACTTATTTTCAAAATAAAGAAACTAAATTGGATATTTAGGCTTTTTATTACAAATTGCTAAATAAGTTCATTTTTGGCTGAAATAAGATAAGGCGGTAGATAAGGGAAGGGGGTTAGAGAAAGACCAAAATTGATAAATATACTATTTTTTGAACGTGTTACGAAGAGGTTTATTTATCTGGATGATCAATTATCTAGATCATAATTATCTAGTAATTATTATGGTATATTCATAAATTGATGATATTTTTAGCGCTAGGAGTACGTTAAAACTAGTGATGGGAACTCAATGAAAACATTACGAAGAACTACTACCTAAACATTACGCAATCAAACCGTAGCAAATAGATATTTTATTTGAACTTCCCATTTCGTGTAAACCTTGTAAATTTTGAACATATGTTTTGTTATTTAATGAAAAAATCTTAGTTCCGTTTCATTGTTCAAAACCAAATATTATGTTAGCTAAATTGAAAAGACTAGTTTTTCTTCAATTTTACTTTTTAGGTTTTAGAGCTGTAGGTTCGATTTAGCTCTATAATGGACACAGGTATTTAAGTAATGTAATATATAAATTCCAACACTTTTTAAGTTACGAAAAACTTAATAGTACACAATTTTATAACGTTTATGTTCGGTAAAAGTTTCACGAAAACTCTTGTGAAGGATTAAACTTACTCGTGTAACTAGGATGTGTAAACGCTTGGCTCACTCTAAAAAATATGGTTTCGGCCATGATGACAATAAATACACCAAAATAAACTGAGCAATATTGTTTTCCTACAATATAATATGTGCTCTGTATATTATTATTTTGCATAAGATAGCTTACAAAAAGCCAAAACGACTTGGCTACATTGCAAGCTATCTTTAATGCTCCGATAAATACCAGAAAACACCATAGTTTTGGTTTTTTTTTTATTTCCTGAAAAGCAGGAAAAAAAAAAAGCATTTGGCTTATATTTATTATCTAGATATATTTCTATGTAGTAAGCTCCATCTATTAGACAAAGGTATAAAAATAATATATAATTATTTATTAAGACAATAATTTAATTTCCTGTAGAATGTAGATGGTTATGTTATCAATAGTAGTTCAGTTATGTAATTTATTTATATGTTTGTTTTAACCATTATTATTTTAATAGCTAAAACGTTGTCTTTTAAAATTGTATTATTTATTTTTATCAGTCCGAAAAACCAGATACATCACCTTGTGTAACAGAACGGCTAAATAATCTCTACCTATGAGATTATTGAACCATACTTGAGCTGCCGAAAAATAACCAACTAAGTCAGAACTTTATATCTTTAATTAGTTCAGATTTCATTAAAAATAATATTTTATAGGCATAGTCCTTATTCGAGAAAAAAACAAACAAAAAAGGTTTGTTTAAACATTCTACAATCTTATCAGTCGTTTAATGCAGGAATAAGTAAACGAAATAATTATGTCATGGCAGAATGAATTAATTCTCCAAACAAACGACTCGGTGTGGAAAAGTTGTCGACAAGAGGAGATATATATATTAAATTCAGAAGAAAGACTAACTCACTCCTCGCTCTCACTCTGCCAGAGAGATATAAAATGTTATAAGGTAAAGTAGGATAGAGGTAGGGCTTGTCCCTGAGGGATGGGGGAAGCAGGGGTACCAAGGGGCCTGAATAATATTTTATAACCACCCCTCTATGCTCATCCTCCCTCCTCTACATCTTTCCCTTTTGTAGGGAATTTTTTATTTTGATTACACTTTTTTTTTTTTTTTTTTTTTTTTTTTGACATCCATGTATAGCAAGAGAGGGCGAGAGGTAGCTTCATTCTACCCTTAGTTTACTGCCGGTATTTAGGATTAAGGATTTCACCAGCAGCCTTACAAGTTTTTCTTTACCTCTGCAGATTTTAATAAGATTTTTTAAGTATATTTGCTCTGAACGACGGGTACTTATCGAAAGAGAGGCATGAGCAATGTTCTAACTCAGTTAAGGTAATGTCTTTTGATAGGCCTGTAATTGATATTCTACAAAAAGCACTATAAAGAAAATATTTTATTTGGTTGTGGTATTTTATCCCACGTAAATTTTAAACAATTCATGAGAGGGAATAGAATAAAAAAAAACTATCTGTCCCAGCCAGGAAACGAACCTGGATCTCCTGCTATCCGAGCCGGTGTACTTGCCAGTTGTGCTACCAGGACGCGTTAGTTGTCTTATTCAATTCCCTCTACATTATCAAGAGCCTAACCTTTCTGGCTGGGACAGATAGTTTTTTTTTTATTCTATTCCCTCTCATTAATTGTTTAAGATTATAAAGAAAAGTCCCTCACGAAAGAGTTGCGAAAAATAAGCAGATTTCCCATGTTCATTGGAGGTAATCTTATTTAATAAATATGAGTAAATTGAAGAAGAATTATATCCTATAAGATTACGAGAGCAATTGTAAAGAAGAGTTAGCTAAATTGAAAAAAAACTAGTTTTTCTTTCATTTTACTTTTTTGGTAATCCCAATGGAGCTGTTGGTTCGATTTAGCTCTATAATGGACACAGTTATTTAAGTAATGTAATATATAAATTCCAATAATTTTTAAGTTACGATAAACTTAATAGTACACATTTTTATAACGTTTATGTTCGTTAAAAGTTTCACGAAAACTCCTGTGAAGGATTAAACTTACTCATACAAAAACTTACCCTTACTCATAATTAAACTTACCCTAAATGGGGGTAGTCTTATTTAATAAATAAGAGTAAATTGAAGAAGAATTATATCATATAAGATTACGAAAGCAATAAACGTAAAAGAAAAAGAAAGACTATAACGAGCCGGGAAGGCAGAGTGGGGGAAATATCCTGCCACCGTAGATATATTCATTAATATCATTCTTGACAAATGTTTTAGAATAAAAAAAGTCATAGAACATAACGCAGAAATTAAATTCTCGACAATATTTTATAATATGCGTTTTTATGAAAAATATTATAGAATTCAAATGTTATAAAATTACATTTTACACCTCTTCCATAATTTATTTTTCGTAATTATGAAAATAAGATATTCAAATTTGAAATTTTAGCGTCTCTTTAACCTCCCTTCTCCTTGACTTTCAGCCAAATTGTTTAAACTCATCCAACGGTTTGCAAAACCCTGCTTACTATCTAATTTGTTTTCATTATTTTATAAAATGTGCAAACGTCTATAAATAAATAAATGTATGTGAAATTTAAACGGATCTTCACCAATCCAATATTGGACAAGCTAAGAATATACTGTTCCGTTAAGAAGAAATTAAAAACAGTTAAAACCTTTGTATAATAATGTATTAGTGGATGTACGAAAAATATATGTAAAATGTAATATTATAACATTTATGCTTCACGAAATTTATAAATAAAAAAACGCATATTAAGAAAGATATTTACGAATGTAATTTCTCGAGTTCGGCGGGTTATACTGTTTTTTTTATATAAAAACCAAATTTTCCATTAGTCATTTATTTGTAAACTCTTGGAGATATTTATTTCTTGTTGAAATCGTATGAGGGAAGGGAGGGAGTAGACAGTTATATTTTCTTTTCAATATAAGTTACGGAAAACTTTATGTTTATTTATTATTTATTACTCTCTTTCACAAAGGTAGGGGCCATCTACAGGTTGCCCCTCCATTTTAAACATCCATGGCTCAGGACAAGCTTTTATTCATAGTTAAAAGCTTTCCCTGGGCGGGATTTGCACGCAGATAACCATTGGTGAAGAGATATTCATCTCTCCCAGATCAAAGTGCATAATTAATAAATCGTTCACTGGGGTCAAACTAATTCAGAGTAGAAGTGCTAGACTATTGACTAATGCATGTGATCCTCGTAATTGGAAAGGAGTTTTGACACTCGGTGACATTAGGTTCTGACCCTCAACATTGATTACGACCAATGGACGCGCAAAATTTACTTCACCTAACAAGAATAAATGATCTAAACAAACTTTAAATTTCAATACAAATTCGCTCAGATATTTAACAAAATTTATAGCTAAACTAAGCATAGACTTGAATAAATATTACATTAAATTTATTAATTTCAATGCAAAATAATTAAATAAATAAAATTAATGATATAAAATTAAAAGAAAAATATTTAAGCAATAAATGATTACAAAATTTTCAATTTAACTTAACGGTTAAATTATAAATTTTAATGAACATTATTAACAGTTTACGTCATTATTATAAGTATTGTTTTTAAATATAATATTCTATTAAAAAAATACATTTTTTAATTTGTTAACAGTATTGTTAAATTGGCTGTGACTTACGATAGCATGGGTTATATAGTTGATTCTGTTTATTAATCATTTACAATTGCCACTGAACGGCGTTAATAAGAGATTCGCTTTCCTGTCCTGAGTTCGAAAAGATTCCAGTTGCTTCCTAAACTCATATGTGTTTGATAGCCATTTTATATTTTTATTTTTTGCATCTTTTAGATTCTATACCTCATCTTTGGGTTAATAGGAAGTGTTTCGTTTGATTTATTATTCCGAATAATGATAATCCTAGAAAAGTATAAGACCGTTTTTGATTTCTTGTTTGATGTTTTAGAATAATATATAAATTTATTTAATAATATATTAGTTTTATTAATATAACAAATTTTTACATTCTACTTCAAAAAAACTTAAAAATAGACCATTTACGTATTAGATGAAATATAATAATGACTATCCTCTATTACCTCATTATTTTGATAGTCGCTTGAATTTATATATGGTAATTATTTATTATCTTTCACTTGGTAAGCACGTACTTATCTTAGTGATTGATACAACTGTTCTTATATTTATTTACCCCTTTACTGTACTATCAAATTTATTTAGTTTTTTAAAACAATTGTTTACGAGCGAGTTTTTATTTATTCAAATCTCAAGACCGAATCCTTTCTCATAAAGGTCGACGTTGAACTGTTACTAATTTTTTAAATAATTGTTTTCTTCTTTTTCTCTATTTTTATAAGTCAACAAAAGTATTTAAGGGTTAATGTATTAAATTTTATAAAAGTCTAAGGCAGTTCAAAGAAAATAATAAGATTTAAATAAATAAGTTAAATTAATAAAAATATAATGCTTTTACATAATTTGCAATAAATTAATTTATAAAAATGCTTAGGAAATAAGTAAAGTTAATCAAGAACAATCAAAACCTAATGGGCAGATATGGCGCGTCAGTATAAGACGTAAAAAGTTTTGAAAATTTAAAAAATAATTTAACTGGCAATTTAACTAGTATTAACCGGCGAATGAAATCGTCCAAGCAATTTTAAGTTAGTAAATTAGTTGGGTAAATGTAAAAACAATACGTAAATAAGATAAATTCAATCGTTAAAGGTTTATGAGAACTCAAAAAGCCCAGCAGTTCGTGTAATACTTGAAAACTTATAGATGCGTAGACGGTCATCTCAGAGGTTTCAGAAAATTTTCAGGAAACTTCGTCACTAATTTAAAATGTAAGCTTAGGACTCCTCTTTTGGGACATATGCAAGAATAACTTTTCTCTTATAATTTTAAGGAAACTTAACATTTAAAAATCAAATACAATTTAATACAATTTCAAAGATCCCATCTCACGAGTCAAGTGATGGATCTTCCTCGAAGAATAAATGTGGAAGTGGCGATGTCAAAATGTTAAAAAAACCTTTAGGAATACTATCAGTTACTGAAATAACTCACTGGAGTTCATCAATATAATCACCGATATTATTTTCATACCGTATGGAATTGTAACTGAAAATACTGTACAATTGAGGAAAAGTAATTTCTTGTAGTCATGTCTCTCTTCACCCCTCACAGACGAAGAGCGACAAGAGTGTTCACTACACTCTTTGTCCCACCTGTTCTTACATATATATGTAATTGTGTATATATATGTAATATGTTCTTTATTGTTATAATGCTTAAGTAATATAAATTTTTTAGAATCAGGAATGGCTGAAATCTAAACGTTCATAATTATTAAGTAATAGGTATATTGTAATTCCTATTATAACTAACTGATACTATCTATTGAATACATGAAAATAATTAATCTTTATAGTTCCAATAGTTATTAATTTTTTTAAAAAGAATTTTCTAAACAAATCACAGTGACTGAGTAGCAGAATTATTAACAATAGCTGTTTCTTTAGAATCTAATTGCTACTACTTAATCATTAATTGTCTGTTTTTTTAGTAATTGCTATTTATCTTTTAATAGCTATCACTTTTAAACATAATAGTTTTTTTAACAAAACCATTTAACGCTGGATAACTATTCAGGAACACTTTTTAAGTGACGTCAACAACTTCAGCTCTCATTTATCACTACTTTTAGCGTCTCGTAACTTTCTTGGAAGTACATATAAATAGCAAGAATCTATTATAATATATGTCAAAAGAAGATAAAGGACTGTAAGATTCTTATTAGATGATTTTAGTTGGGGTTCGGTCAAGGTAGATCCAAAAAATACAAATTAAAAAAAAGTATATTTTTTGAAAAGATAATCTGCCAACGTTTCGGCTTACATTGTAAGCCTCCTTCAGGGCTGTCTATCATAAAGACGAGAGAGAAATGTTGCAGTCATGGAAATGTGAACTTAGGGACAGGACGTCCTCTCTCGTCTTCATGATAGGCAGCCCTGAAGATGGCTAACAATGTAAGCCGAAACGTTGGCAGATAATCTTTTTAAAAAATACACTTTTTTTTTTAATTTGTACTTTTTTGGATCTACCTAATAATAATCATCTACTACCCAACTAAAATCATCTAATAATAATATCTACGGCCAAAAAACTCTCCTTTTGAATTATAAGATTCTTATTTTTACATTTTTAAGATAAATAAATTTGTAAAAGCTTAAATTTACTCTGGCCCGAATAAACGGTACGACGCATTGCCTTCCCACTTCTTGGTGGAATTCTGCCACAAAGATATCCACAGAGAAGCGAACTGTTTGAGGGGGTTGTAGTACAGTGTCCAGCCTGAGGATAGATTATAGGCCGTAGCTAATTAATTATATCGGGGCAGGATGGATGGATCCCGAGGGAGTACGGCTAACTACTGCTGAGACCTGGCAACTAACCCGACAATAACGCCATCAGCTGTGCAATTCACTACCAATTCCAGATAGTGCAGACATTATCTGCAGGCAATGCATTTTGTTTAGTGAAAAAAAAAACAACTTTACTAAATATTTATATTAATTTGATTAAAAGTTAGGTAAAAGTTAAATATTTTAACACTTTTTAGTGCAAGGGAACAGAATAAAAAATCTAACTGTCCCAGCCAGGACTCAGACCTGGATCTCCTGCTATCCGGGCCGGTGCATTTACCAATCATACTACCGAGACAAGTCTGATAAGTTATTAAATTCCCCGCACTAGNGCAGTTAGATTTTTGATTCTGTTCCCTTGCACTAAAAATTGTTAAAATTTACGTGGGATTAAATACCACAAAAAAAAATGTGTACAATATTTTACTGTAAGCCGCTGCTTCTCTCCTCGTGGTACAGAGAAATATTACGATTCAAATTAACGAAGGCACAAGATGATTTGATGACATGACAAATGTAAGTATATACCAGTCAAAATGCTTCACAAATAACCCACAATATCCTATTCTAAAGAAAAATATGCTTCAAAGAATATCTGAAGTACTTTAAGATTTTGAGAACTAGTCTTGTTTCAATATTTATGGACAATAAGGTAAAACAACACGATTAGTAACCATGGTTAACTTCTATGTTCTCATTCTCTACTAAGATAAGCAAAAAAATGAAAAAAATTCAGTTTATCATTTAGTAAAATCGGACCGATAGGATCGAGGATTTACTTATACGACTCAAGTTCCTCTGCTAATGTTCATAAGAAAGTGGAGAATTAATTTAGTTTATTCAGCTGCTGCGCGATGGGTGATTTTTTTAATCTACCACCTCTTAACCCTTAAAAAAAAAAAAATAAAAAAAGGTTTAATAATATCAGGTTTTTGATGAAACTTTCTTCTTAGGTCTGAGAAACAAAAAAAAATCAACAATATTAATTTTCGTGTTAAGCTTTCGCAAAAAATAATATAAACCTCTCAGAAAGGTATGTCTATGGTCGCTATTCAGTTTAGATATCTGTAACAAATATTTATTTATTTTTAATTTAATAAAGTTTAGTAATTAATTCAAGAGTATGTCTTATATCTCGTGAATGGGACTTAAACACGCCAAAATAGGACACGAAGAGACAGTTTGTCTCACAAAGGCTGGCTCTACACCGACCAAATTCAGACAAAGGCAATCGGCGTAAGATCCTCTTTTACAGTGGGCTAGGTCTGCTTCGGTAGCAGTCCGGTTTCCGACTGTTGCAGTTGCACACTCTCCCTTCTGAAGAATCAGCCGTGTACCCTGCACACACTCACAAGCTTGTCACAAAGTCTATGTCGCCGAGCTCCGCACTCCTACATCTCCATACTCCCCTCCCCACCGCTCCCTTCCAAGGGACCAAAGATTATTCTCGGGATCACTCTTTCGATGGTTAGGAAGGTTCTGCCTTCATTGGCGTGAAGATACTCAATGGAGGATATTCCCTATTTCACTTTCAACAAGGAGGATACATTTTTCCAGAGAAATCTCAAAATTTAAAACTGTTTTCTTGTATTTATGTCTGTACGGACAAGTCAGTGAAGACTGACTTTTCACACCTGGTTGGTGGGGAGACAAGCCACTCAGAACTAGAACTAACGCATTTTCTAACATGTTCTAAACATTTTTGTTTATAAGAAGAGCAAGAAAACTATAAGTTACGCCTTTTTATTCCACTAACGAAAAATAGTTAGTTTTAAGATTTTTTTTTTTCTACATAGGCTTCCATGAAATCTCTTATCTTTTTAATCTTAAATAAAGCATCAAACACTTGTGTAGAAAGGTCAAATACTGAATTTAGTTTCTTTATTTAAAAAAATATAGAAACCGTACTTCCCTAATATGACATTTTTCCTTATAAACATATTTACTTTGTCTTAAAAAAAATTATTGAAAAATCATTTTTCACCAAGTTATTTCTCAGCAATAATACTAACGAAGAGAATAACTATTTATCAATTTGGTTTTCTTTGAAATCTTAATTTGTACATTTCTCATCAAATTCGGAGGGCTTGTTTCAATTTTAAGGATTGTTCTAATCTCGTAATTAATGTAAGACAAATGACACGGTCAACTTTAATTTAATTTGAAAATAATAGCGAGATAGGAACATCCCTATTAATAAAGTGAATTGAAAAAAAAAAAAAAAAAAAAACCTTAAAAATTTACGAAAGGTCGAAAGTTTCGGAAAAGAAATAAAAGTGATGATTCAAATTGAAAATTATTGCGACCTGATCCTAATTTGGCTGCTTTTTCTCACATGGAAGAATCATAAGAATAACTATATATATATATATATATACATACATACACATACATATTCTAATTATGTGGGTGTGTTCGTGTGTACATTTAGAGACACATAAAATACACACACACTAAAAGCATGTTTGTATAGTTATGGAACAATTTTGGTAATCCTTGAGGTTGTCTACTATAGAGGGGGAGAGGAATTATATATCTTTCCCACTTTGAAAACAACATTAAAAAAATTTTTGTTACCTTACAGGCCACATATTTTTTGCTTCGGGAGAAAAGCAGTCAGTTATCAAATGAAGGTCAGATGATAACAGCACTTGAGATAACAGGCCTATCATGGCTGGGTGTGCTCGGGAGTGTAGTGCAACCCAAATTAACATGGTTATTTCTCTTCCACATTCACAGAGGCATTGGTTTTTTTGGGGTTTTTTTTTTAAACTAAAGATGTTATATGTCATAATAAAACAGAAATCAATGATATTTAGGCATCATTACAAGACTTTTGTGAAAGTTTGTTCTCTACGTTCCGATCAACTGTGTGATGATTAAAGATGACCCCTTTTTATATGTGAATGTGAAATAGTTCGATGAAGAGTTTTAGGTGAATGAACTCAGTAAGGCCTTAACAAAGGTCAACTCTTAAAATAAATCTAAGCACATCATTGAGAGAAGATTTCCAGCAAGAGGTAAAGGCCTAAGCTGAAGGCTCTCTGATGTCAGGAGACCTCTTTTCCCTGATAAACATATTGTTAAATGAACCTGTTTTCATTCTAATAAAGTGAACAAATATTAAATTTATCTCTGTTACTTTTATGAAGCATCTGAAATAATTCTCAAGACGAAACAGGACTGGTGAGAGTAGAAAAATCGAGAAAAAAAAATTCATGTCTGTGTTCACGAAAAAATCGTGATTCGAGAGTCTTCAAGTGGCAATTTTCTTGTTTTATCAATCAAGATACAGTAGATGAGCTGTTCCGTCTTCTCTATGCATTAAAATGAATTGGATAATGGAGATTCAAAGTCTGATCTGCCGGCCAAAGAATTTTCAACATGCCTTCCCTCAAAGAAGGCTTATTTTTTCCCCTTCGCTCTTGAATGAAATGTTTAAAATAATTTCTTTGATTAAGTGCGAAAAATTTATGTTTTGGGAGATATTAGTTATTTATTTTTAAGAAGAAAAAAACACCAAGAGTCATTGTGATAGATTTGCGACGTCACTTCGTTACTTACCATATGTTATTTATATTGTTCTATTCTTAACCTACTCTTTTGTTTACTTTTAGTTAACTATGTTTGTTCTATCTTTGTGTATCGTTCTCTCTCATATGTATTGTTCTTATGTTCAATAAATCCTTTCTTGAGGTCTATTTTACATCAGTCATCTCATATGAATTTATACCAACTAGATTTGAAAGATGTGAGATGATCAAGACATCTGAGGTTTTTTGGAGCTGTGATTTTCTTATAATAATCAATTTGTATTCTACAATAAATTAATGAAGTTTGGGTAATGGGTTGCTGGTATTACTCAGACCATAAATTCTGGCACCGATAAATAGGAAGTGGCCTTAGCGTTGTGACATAACTGCACAACACTTCGCGATGGGATCACCAGCAATAATTCGCAAAGAGGCCACGAGGACTTTAACTCGTAACGAAATTACTCCAAGTAGAGCTCTTGCACAAAGCGTTCCCCAGAGCTGCGAAAGTGTACTTAACGATGGTGGTATGAAGGCCGGGAAAGAGAGAGAGAGAGAGAGAGAGAGAGAGAGAGAGAGGGGCGGCGGGATGTGCTGGAAAAGGAGGGGACGAGGCCAGCTGATTGCTGGAGAAGGGGGTCAATGCTGGAACGCATCGGCCACCGGTGGTGCTCGTTCCTCAACCCCGGGGGGAAAATGGGACTCGTTAGGGAAACACCCCCCCCCCCCCCCCCGACAGGCAGGATAAGCGTGATTCCTTCATCATTAGGCAGCACGACACAACGGCTTTTCCCAATACCACTAATAAGGACTGGAGGAATACAGCAAAAATAAAGTCCTTCGCGCAGGAACATAGTGAACTAAGCAGATTTCCCATGTGCATATATCAAAATAGATAAAAGTAAATAAATAAGTAGATCTCACAAACTAGAGAAATCAGAAAAGGCTAAAGGTTGGCTGTAGACAGTTCAAGAAGGAGAAGTGAATACATCTTCTTTTTAATATACGTTTATATAAAATTATTATCAAGCATCACATTATATATATGTATATGGGTATACAAATATTTTAAAAACATAAGAACTAAAGTTAGTGCAAAAATAGCCCATCTATACAATATTATTATAACTCTAATAATAACCAAGATATTTGAGAGCATTAAATTTTTTCTTCTTTAAATTTCTCCCTCCCTATTCATCTGATTTCAGTCAAAAATGAATTTAATCTATAAACTGATACAGAGAGCCTGAATACGTAATTAATTTTTAATTAAAAAAAAAAGAAAAAAAAAGAGTGGACGTATCCATGTTTTGTAAAAACATTCCTTAATATTTTTTTTATTTAGTTGTATGCGATGTTTCCTCGGCAATTTTTTAAGTATAAATATTTTATTTTATTTTAAAGCGTTTAAGTTTTCTTGGTGTTATAATTATTACTCTAGCCTTATCCTTGTATGCTTAGCTAAATCATTTAAAAGCAGAAGTTTTGGTCATATTAGCAAGAATATTTCAAAGACATTGATTAATTCTGACACTGAATATTCTACATTTAATGATATTGTACAAAATTAATTAAAACTACCTAAATTTTAAAAATAATATTGAATAATTCATTATAAGTTATATTAATGATTATGCTATATGTCAAACTTCGTGTTACCGCCTGTATTACATAGTACTGATTCTATTTTCTTTTTCCTGACTGGAACTTCTCATGGAATGGCTTCGTACTACAAATAATAATAATAAAATAATAGCTTATAAAAGTCGGAATTTTTAACTAGTTCATACATCTATTAAATGATAATGAAAGTATAAGTGACAATCATTGTTGGTGTTTAGTAGGAAGGAACGGATAATTTATCGATAAAATTTACAAAAAATCTGCCATGAGACCATCCTAAAATGCTAATTTCTTTCAGAATTCACTAATATAATAGTTTTACGTTATTTTTCGACAATACTACGAAATGATGAATACATACATTTTGAACGATCATTTAATACTATTTAAATGGTGTTTGGAAAATCCGTTGAAGGCCATGCAAGCATTAAACATATCAAACTATAAAATAATTGACACTGACATTCGTCTTGTCCTCCGAAAATTGGATTTCGAGGATTGTCCACGGTAGGCGAGACGAAGCCAGAAGCGCCATCTCCGAGGAAGCGTTGCCCAAGCGCGTCGTGATGAGCGCGGCAACAAGACGTCAAGGAGTCACGTGCCTAGCTTGATAGTGCCGAAATAGAAAATCGATTCCGGACGTTGAGAGAAGAGAGACGTGGGCCGAGGGAAGTATCCATTTTTCATGAGGCTGGCGCCCTGGAACGGCCTTGTTCGCGAGGCCCCTCGCAATCCCTTCTGATCGTCACTCCTCTAAATCTCTGCAGCAATCTGCAGGGTATTTTCGGCACATCAGCCACTCTGAATTCCCCCCTGTCGCACTCCATGGTGGCCGATAGCTCTCGACTGATACCATGCACTCCACTCCCAATCCCATCCGGTAGTGACTACGGGAGATGAAATTCACTGTATCTGGACTCTGTGAGATTAAGTTCTCCATTATCAGCCAATCTCACAACTAATCCATGAATAATTCGGGTCGTATGAGAAATGACAGAAAACAGTTTCGTACTAAATAATGAAAAAAAAAAAAAAATGGTCAAGTATTTTTGCAAAAGTTTAAAATCAATAATTTCGAACTGGATATGAATATTTTTATTCATATACATTGTCTTTATGATTCATTTGTGCTCCCTTGTAAACAGTACCTCTCAAATATGATCAAAACCATGAACCCATTCCATGTTGAAATAGTAATGCCCTCAAATCTCAACGACAGTCAGCCTACCTTTTTGGCCATCTAATATCAATAGATCATTGAAGGAAATTGGGTCCCAATTCGGGCTGGTTCCTTCCAGGAGCCCACCGCAAATTCTCTGGGCCATTAAAAAAAATGCACATAAAGATAAAACTAACTGTCCATTGTTATTATTGAACCATATATATATACTCTTATGTATGTATATATGAATTTACTTAATTAAAATTATCGAATAATGAGGGTAGGTGAATGAATTAGAATTTAAATTTGATTGCATTACTATCTCATTTAAAAGAATTCACATAATAGTCGAAAAGGGTTTATGGATTTATTATTTCATAAAAATCTTTAGTTATTATGTTTTGTTTGTGAGAAAACTTTTTGCGGTTTGATAGTATAGTAAATAAATATATCCATTTATGCAAAAATAAATAAATTAAAAATCACTTTGCAATTAGAAGGGGTCGATTAACCTCAATCCCAATAAATTTAAGCGTCAAGGCCCAAGACGCCAAGTCGAGGATTGTAAGGATTGGAGTCCGACGATAGGTATTGGGGTTATGAAAGCTTGCTGTGGTTGAGTACATAGCGGGTTGAGATAAGATCTTGGCCGAAAGAAATATTAACTTCGATGCATAAAATGGGGCGTTTGCAATTATTCTTAGGACTTAGGATTACATGGATTGTATTCGCTGGAAGTTGGAAAGTTTAGTGGCATCCGAGTTCTGCACAGCATGTCCAGATCGGTTGTAGTAGTGCCTTGTACAGTGTCAGTTTGTTTTCTGTTGTGATCGCCAGCTTAAAAATCTGTATAAGAGTCTTTTGAGTTCTTGTAGCGTCTTTTCAGTTCTTGTCGTTTAAATTTTAATATGTTCGTTTCAGTTAAGTCGAAACTCAAGATGGAACCCAAGGTAACGGACTGAATCAGTTTAAAGATTATGGAATAAAAAAAAAAATATACATATTTTCATTAATTATAACAATAATAGTTTTAATGACCAATTAAAATTCTACCAATATATTTTTTTTTAATTTAAGAAGAGCCATTTAAAAAAGAGATAAAAAGCCATTTTCAATTAGATCCATTTTTCTTACCGCATACCGTTGCACATCAACCAACCGCAACCGCAGAAGATTAGTTGTGGTTCAGGAGAAAGCAAAAGAAAAATCAGTACGACATGTAATTTACAAGAATGCCTTTAAGGGTTCCCAGTGTAAACGTCCCACAGGAAAATGTATTTGCATCCAGATGATTACATGTAATGAATGAGTGGCTCTAGTCAAGGAGTGCACTTACATCTGTCAGCAAAAGACGAGGGTGATCGGTCTCTGGATATTGTCAATCCTGTGGGCGGCGCTATTTAAGAGATAAAGGCTGTTGCTCAAACCAATTTGGCTACTTTGCCTTTACTGGCAAAATTTTAAAGGAAATTATTTTTGGCTAAAATGGGTCAGGGACGAAAGAGGTTCAGAGGAAAAGAAATTTACGGACAATAACTTAGTTGTTATTGGTATGGTGAAAAATTTTATACAACATAGAAATTGCAAAATGTATCTTTATAAGATTTATATTCGATATACATAAATTTGTATGAAAAACCCTTATTAGATAATATTTTCAAGAATGTATGTGNAGAATGTACATGTGAAGATGTAAAAATAATGTTCGTAATATATATATATTTATAAATATATATAACATTTATTTATTTATAACATTTGTAGAAAAATGCCAAATAAAGATTTTTGGATATCTAAATTTAAGAATTGGAGTGTCCTCGATCTTTAAGGTTAAATGAATGAGGTATTTTAACGCGCATGCACGTACGCACAAGCACACAAACACACACATTTAGTGACTTTAATTTTTGTGGTTACCTGTAGTTCCATCTTGACTCAGGACTCACATAGGGGGAACATACTAAAATTAACAAACAAAAACTACTCGACGACAAGGACTTCTATACAGACTCATGAGAGGGAATTCCGATCTTTCAATAGAAAACAAACTGAAGCTCTTCAAGACATTGCTATGACCAATCTGGACTTACGGAGTAGAAATATGGGGTGCCGCCAAGCCTTTCAACATACAAAGAATCCAGTCCTTTCAATCCAAAACCCTCAGAATAATTGTAAATGCTCCCTAATGCGTATCCAATTCCTCTATTCACCACGATTTTAATATCACTTTTATTCAAGACCTCATTTCCTCCCCCTTCACCCTTTTCCACAGTAAACTCCATACCATCTTAATCCACTAACACAGACCATGTCCTCCAACTACAACCCCTACAACCCTCCCCGTCGACTCAAACGAAGATAGCCTCGTGACCTCTTGTGTACACAGTCTAAATAATTTGAGAGGGGTGTCATTAGTCACCTTTTCTTCTCATGTGGTTGTCTTTGAATGTTATTTTTATTTTGTTCTTATTTTTTCATTGCAATCAAATTACAAAAAGTTTTTATTTTAACAGAATGTAATATATAAATAAAAGGTAAAAAAAAAATATAATTACTGAAATTATTTTGAAATAACTAAAATTTGAAATAGCTTCTTAATATAATTGATGGTTTTTTACTATGTGTAACTTCAACAATCATTTATGTGTAAACATATATATA